>PVJS01006412.1:0-59959 GCA_004027185.1 Glis glis
TCACTAAGTAGAGAGAGAGAGAGACGGAGAGAGAGAGAGAGAGAGAGAGAGAGAGAGAGGAGAGATAAAGCACGCGTGCCCGCGCATGCATGCTGAGGTTGGCCGCGAACTCGGATCCTCTGGTCTCCGCCTCCCAAAGTACTGGGATTACAAGTGTGCGCCACCACGCCCGGCTATTTCTGTACTTTTTATGCCTGCGTCATTATCCCACTGTTGCTGTTATAGAGGCTTGATAGTATATAAGGCGCTAACTTTTAAAATTTTGATGTTTTCCTGACTATTCTTACATGATTGTTTTTATGTTAAACTTTATTATCAGCTTGTCTGTCTCATTAAAAACATGCTGTCTGATATTTTTATTTATTTTACATTAAATTTATAATTTAATTTAGGGAGGACTGACTTTGTGATGTTGAATTTTGTTTTTTGTCCAAGAACAAGGAATGGCTCCTCCTTTGTCCAGATCTACTTTGTGTTTTTCATGAATATTTTAAAGTTTATTTCATTTTGGTTTTGTGCAATCCTTGTTAAATTTTCCATTTTTTAAACCCAGTAATGTTTTTAAGATCTTTATATCAGCTTTTATAGAGCTGTATTATTACTTTTAATGTGTGCAGTTTTCTATGGTATAGATGTGTGATAACTTATTTAACCTGGCCCATATCAATGAACATTACATTTCTTTATAATTTTTCACTATTATAAACATGTTCTGGAATAAATATCTGTGTAGAAGTCCAGTTTTTTCCTTAGATTAAATTCCTCAAAGGAGAATTTCCTGGTCAAATGCCCATTGATTTGTAAGTTTCTGGAGAATATTGTTAAAATCCTTTTTTTTTTCTTTTTTTCTTTTAACAAAACTTATTCAGTCAAAGCACACAGATGCAGATCAGGTTTTATATGGCTGGACAATCTTGATGATGAAATTTTTCCCATTTGAATAGTACCAAATATAAATGACAGACATTTGATCATTTTATGTGTTTAAGGTCCAGATACAATGCATATTATACAAAAGAGAGCACTTATTGTATTACACCTATGTACCTTTAACTGTACAAACTTTTGTATAATATTTGGACAAAGCTTTGATACACAACATATTTAGTCCTCAGATGCATATACATCTTTAGTTATAGAGATATATGGTATCAAATATACTATAATAACCTAAAATGATAGTTGTTTAATCAGATTTATAAAGTGATAATTTAAAGGATTTTAAAATAAACAGATCTAATGTACTTTCTATATTAATAAAATATATACTTCCACCAAAAATCCTCATTCTCTTGACATCCACAAAAACAAGTCCTTACGGCTTTTTCTTTTTTTAAATCTTTGCCAGTTTGATAGGAAAGTAAAGAGCATTTTAAATTTGCATTTCATTGCTAATTGATGTGATTTATTTTTTCTTTGCTAATTGATAAGGTTTATTTTTTAGCCACCTAGCATATACTTATTGAACATCACTGTGTGCTGTAAGCTAGCCCATGTATTGGCTCTGCAGTAATGACTGAGAGTATTGTGTTTTGGTAATTTGTACTGTTTTGTTTCTTATTTCTTTTGATGGTAGTTAGAAGGTGTTTCTGTCCTATTAGACCAGTCTTCAGAGGCCTGAAAATGAGATGCCAGCTCCTTACACCGTTTTGTTGATGAGCTTCTAAAAAGTATTTATGTGTGTGTGTGTGTGTGTGTGTTTTCCTTGCACATCCATTATTTTTATAAAAATAACTTTAGGTATTATTTCTAGGTGAGATTGCTTTCAGAAGGGAATTCTCAAACAATTTGTCTTCAGACCGTTTTTCTGCATGTTGTGAGGTTTTATTATTAAAAACAAATGGGGTAAGTTGTCTATACTTAGTTATATTTTGTAGAAACACTGTACTTACTCTAAATATTTGCTTATATTTTATTACTTCAGTGTTAATCTTATTTTATTCTCATGTAAAACATTTTGAAAGTGTCAATTTCCTGAAAGATTTAAGATTAGATTTTCTTGCTTCTGGTCACTGTCTTTCTTAATTTTGATGTTTGTTTTGGAGATAGTATGGACTGGTTAAAGTTTGGAATTAGTTTTCAGAGTTGGATTACTAACATTAATTAGTTCAGTCTCTTTCCGCTTTAACAACTGAGCTTCTTATAAAACTCTAGCTTTCCCATTCATATAGGGAGCAGCAAAGAGGCAGTGTTATTGTAGGGGTTTAATTAACTTATTCAGAATAAATAGATGGTCATTTAAATCCTCAGTAAAGTATAATAAAGCAGAATGAATAATGTTATTAAAGAATCTGAAAATGAAGAGCAATTAGATAATTAATTTCAATTTTTAATATAATGCTATATGTATTTACATTTGATTAACTTTTTTTTTCTTTCAAAGAAGACTTAGGAAGTTGTATGACCTGCTATATTGTGAGAAGTTTTCTTACCCATATCCTCTGATAATCTTTTCGGTATATTCCAGCTTCTGACTCTTCATGTGTTGCCAGTGGCAACTGGGAAGCTGATGTACAGAGTGAAGGCTTTAGTGGTAATCAGAGAGTCAGTCATAGCAACTGTCAGAAGATAATTATACTCATGTGCTGCTGAAGCACATGGCAGAAATTGGATAGAAACTATAACAACATGATACTACTGGTGATTTTGCACAATTTTCTTTTAAATGGTTTTACACAGCTAGACATAGTAAGAAATAAATGTTGATGTAGAGACCTGAATTTAAACAAAATGTTCTCAAACCAGAATACAAGGATGAGGAGCCATAGGTACAGATAAAAGGGGAAAACAAGATTCTCCGTTGATAGACATTTTTGGTACTCTTTTTGCTTTTGTTAGTATCAGAAAACTGTCTTCAAATGTTTCTAGATGTTGGGCTTGGCTCTTGTGTTTATATGCATAAAATTTCATTGTACTTGACTGACGTAGCCTAGATCTCAGAGCAAACCAAACTGAGCTTTAATCTTGGTTATTTAAAGTCTCCTTGTGCCTGTCTTATTAGGAGTATTATTTTTTTTTAAGAAGCTAATTTGCAATTGGCTATAAAGAGTGACATTGTGTTTGGGAAAATGCTGTACTAACACACTGTAGTGTCCCACAAGAGTACTTCTTAAGTCCCCAAACACAGTGCTGACAATCTGTGGCAGCCTGTGAATTGTTGAGCAGCAGTTGGGGGAAGATGGACAGTAGAGTAAAGTGGTTGTATTTAAGAGGAGATGGGGAGGGGAAAAAAGAGAAGAGCAGAGCAACTCTTGGGTTTCCTGGGCAGTTTGAATGGAAGGTATTCTAGTTGTTAGACTCTGCTAATAAGACTGTGAAACAAAAATGTGCGTGTGTCTGTGCTGTGTGTGTGTGTGTGTGTATAAACACTTACCCTTTCAAGTGCTGCTGTTTCATTCTGTTATTGAAACTGTAAGGTTGGATTAGTTGGAATTAAAAATTTTGAAGAGACTAGAAATATCACTTTTTTACCAGGAAATGAAAATATAGAGGTCAGGGTAAGAGCTTGTCTTTTCCAGGAATTGTTGCAGTGGGTGAGGCCAGTTTCCATATCTAGATCCAAAATGGCTGGGCCTTTATCTGAGGCAAATATATCTTTCTTATGTATTGATTGATTCACAAACACACAAGTAAACATACTACTAGCTGATATTGTTTCAGAAATATGTGGCTAGAAATAGCAGTCTTTGTCAGACATCAAGGAATGGATTTCTGGATTATGATTTGGCTTATGGAGGATAATTTAATGTGGGGTAAGTTATGGTTCTTTCCCTGATTATAAGAATGAGTCTACAAAGTACAGATTGAACATTCAAGAAAATGTTGTATTTCAGTGCATTCCCAATTTTGAATTTTCTGATTAGGGATACCCAACTGATAAAATCTCTGCAAATATTCCCAAGCCTGAAAAACTCTGAGATCTGAAACACTTCCTGGTCACAAGCATTCCAGATAAGGGAAATTCAACCTGTAAATGTATTTGATTATTCCCAAGTATAATCTCTAATTCTAAGTATGGGAATAATTTTGGGGTCTATTGTTTTGGAGCCCATTCCTTCTGTTCATTCTGTTCCTGGTTTTAGGTTAAATATGTTACTGCTTGGTCATGGATACAACTGGATTTAGTAATCATGAGAGAGGTATCAGTCTTAATGTTACTTGTTATCTTATCCCCTCTACATCATTAATACACATTTGAAAAGATACCAGGGGTAAATAGAAGGAAAAATATAGTGATCAAGGTAAGCTCTTGAGACCTGTACTTAATTCTCTACTGCCTGAGATATTGAATGCCTAATCCTAGTGTTGAAGGCCATCCATGCTGAATACAATCTTTCTGACAGAATCTTCCTCAGCTTTCCTAAAATGAACCTTTGGCTTTACCTAAACTAGTGTTTTGGACTGAGTGTTCCTATCCCCCTATATTTATATTTTGAAATCCATTCCTTAGTATTTTGGAGGCAGGACCTTTCGGAAGTAATTTGGTCATGAGGATAAAGCCCTCATAAGTGGGATTAGTGTCCTTAGAAGATGGTGTCAGAGAGCTACTTCTCTTTTACTGCTTTATGAGAATACAAGGAAGAGGCAGCCATCTGCAGCCTAGAAGAGGGCCCTCACCAGAACCTGGCCATGGTGGCACTCTGACCTTGGGACTGCCACCTGCCAGAAGTGTGAGAATTTGTTGTTGATAAGCCACCCAGTCTATGGTGTTTTGTGATAACAGTTTGAACTGAGACAATAGTTTCTGTAACCATCTTCAAAATACCACTTTCTGACTTACTGCTTCGTCACATGTTCAGTCTATTCTTTCTGCTTGGAATGACTCCCCTAAATTCTCTGTCTGAATATCAACTTTTAAAGGTTGAACTCCGGAGGACCACCCACTTCATGACATTTTCGTCAACCATTCCAGGCCCTTAGTGCTATCTCTTTCCTCTGGGATTCTATCTTTTATTGCTTTTCTCTGTACTTGGTAATTGTATACTCCTTTAAAATTTTTTCTCTTCCTCCTCCTCTACTCTTTCCCCTACCACTACCACCATGTAGAGACACGTGGGGGGAGGGGAAGCTCCATTTTCTTTCATGTGTTTCAAACCATATTGTTACTTGTGACTACTACTTTATAGTCTCTACTGCCTCAGGGTATCTGAGTACAGTGTGTACACTTAATAAATATTTGTTTGATGGTGAGAAAATGCCATTACCTATTATTAGCTTTTATCTGTCTTTAACATTTATCTTTCTTTTTGAATCATATGAATAATAGTTTAGAATGTGATTTAAGTATCTGAGCAGTGTTTGTTCAGTGGATTATTCTTCTTTGAAAGTCTTCTGTAGCCCTCTGTATAGGCTTTCTGATCCTTAATGTAACTAACATTCTTCTGAATATGTTATTGTATTCTAAGATAAGTATTGTTCTTGAAACTCTTAATTAGTAAACTTTCAATTGCATAGAAGAGAAGCTCTTATTTATAACTTCCTAATGTCTTTTTTTTTTTTGTGGTACTGGGGATTGAACCCAGGGGCATTGTACCTCTGAGCTACACCCCCAGCCCTATTTTTTATTATTTATTTTGAAACAGGGTCTCACTAAGTTGTGGAGGGCCTCACTAAGTAGCTGAGGCTGGCTGCAAACCTGGATCCTCTGGTCTCAGCCTCCCAAGTACTAGGATTACAAGCGTGTGCCACCATGCCTGGCTAAACGTGCGTTTAGTTTCTCATTGGGCACATTTGGCTTTCACACTTGCTGGCAAAGCTATAGGGAGAAAGGAGATAGAGAGACAGAACTATATATCTCTAACATGCAGACTCCACCTCTTAAAATTATTCACTTTTATTGCTCATTTACTTTATTAAATTAAATATTCTCTGCTCTGCTTTGTTTTACTCCATTACAGATTTTAGAAAATATATTTTCTAGTCTAGTATAGTAGTTAAATGCATTTAAAATCTGAACCAACACTTGAAAACTTTGTGATCTTAAGTAACAAGTTTCAGATTTCTAATCCTTGGTGTTGACAATAATAGCTACTACTTAGTATTGTACCTGGGGTCAAATGAGATAACGTATATATAGACACTAAGCACAGATTTAAGTGTAGTGGCCTCAACTTTTAAATAAATGTGTGCAGTGGTTTATTAGCTTTAGTCAGGACAGACCCAGGGAAGAAACTAATTTCAAATAACTCTAGAAATATAGACCAAATTCGAGATGTGTAGTGAGGGAAAGAATTTTAGGAGTTTTGTTTTTTTTTCCTTCACCTCTCCTCTCCTTCCTTCTGTCTTTGTTCCCAACCGGCAGGTATATATGCAGAGCAGGAAGCAGACTTTACCTTCCTATTACATATTATATTGCTATTCAGTTATATTAAAACTTTGATCTTGACCATCTTTTGAGGTGGTCAGTAATAGATGCTAACATTAAACATGGAACAGTTAAGTTGGTGAGCCATGGGTTTAGTGTGTCAGTGGAGTGTGAAAGAGCCTAAGCTGTGGCCTGTTTCCCAGCCTGTAAAGTGTGAAATCAGTTGGTGCTAATGCATGGTAACTTATAAAATAGCCAGTGAATTATAAAATAAGTTTGGGGCATTAATTGTGTTATGTTGTAAGAAAAACTTTTTTATGCCGTAGTTTTTTAAATGTGTTTTGGGACTCCCAGTATCCTACTGGAATTATGTATTCTGTATTTTTTATTGTCTTGATACTCAGATTTTTTATGAAATATTTCTTTCCATTGTCCAAGCTGTATTCTTTGTCCAACTGCATGCAGAGAGAGGCAAAGGCTATAAATACCCAACGAAAACTAATATTAAATACTGTAACTATTCTGTGTAAGATTGCATATGAAAATACCATCTGCAGTTTGTATTTGATGTACAAGTTTCTTCTTAGACTCAGATTTGAAAGTATATTTTACATACTACTTTGAAGCTTCCTTCAATCTATCAATTTCATTGTTGTTATTCCCATGTTCACTCGTGCTTCTGGACATTTTCAAAAGCTTGGGGGAATCAGATGGAAGAAGTATAGAAATTATTCTTTGGGGGAATAGAAGAGAGGGAGTTTCTCTCCTGACACCTGGTAAGGTTCTTTACCATATGGCTTTGAGGGTGAGGCAAGGTGAATGAGGAAGTTTCAGAGACAATAGTGAATTATTATAGTCAGCACTTTTAAGTCCGGGAGGCTATTGGAAATAGATAAGCCATGAAAATATTAAAGTTTCTCCATTCTTAACCTGGTTGGTTTTCTCATTTTACTGAAGCAGTTTTTGAACTTTCTTTGGTTCCTTTACAAATTTACACAGATTCTAAGCAAATTGCAAATTTTTATGAGCTTAATGCATTATTGTGAGACAGACCATCCTGCTTGAATATCAGGCAGTTAGCATAATATTAAGTGCAGGACTTTGAAATCCTAACCAACACTTAGAAGCCAGGAGATTTTGAGTTATTAAAAGTTTCCCCTTTCTCATCTTTAAAATTGGAATAATAATAACTACTTCATAGTATTGTTGAAATCAAATGAGATAGTATATATAATTTTAGCACAATTCCTTTGACATAGTAAGCATTCCTTAAATAGTAGCTGATTATTCTTTTTCTTTCTTTTCCTCTACTACTATTATTGGTATGATTCTACCACTGTTTCATTTTTGTTTGTAGGGCCCAAACCTTAATGAAACAGTAAAACACAATTAGTCATTGTTCACAACAGCAGATTTTGAAAAATATGTCATTATTCTCTTAGATACGAGTTAATAGTTCTTTTTTTAACTAAAGTAGAAACTTATAAAAAGACTTCTAAATGAAAGGTAAAGATCTTTGTGTTGGTTTGAGATAGCTGTGCAAATGAGTATTAAAAATTGTTCTAAAATGTATTTGGCTAATTCAAATAAAACACCATCTGTGAACTTATAGATTATATAGAAATAAGAGTTCAAAGAATTGTCATTCGTTATTACTCTTCTAACACAGAGAGTGCTATTTTTTCTTAGTTAAATGCCTTTTGTGGAATTCTTATGAGAAATGCCTTTTTTTCTGGTGCTAAGAATAGTTGTAGTACAGTTCTTGTCCAGTGTATGAAGCACATTTTTGTGGGAATGAGATGGAAAAGTCATCCTGATCATTTGCACTAATGGAGATGAGCATTAGTGTGGATAATATATTTGGATTTGATGTGCATTATGTGATTATTTTTGCAGCACAATTAACTTCCTGATTAAACTTTGCTCAGCATATACTGGGTAAAAAACTGAGTGATACAGCTATAATGGGGATAGGTGATCTGGATTCTGGTCCCAGTTTCCACTCAAATAGCTGTAAATATTAGATGAATTCCTCAACCAGTTTTCTCATCTTATGAGGAGGTTGTAGAACACACTTTCAAGGTCCTTTTCAGCTATAAGGCTGTTAAGATCTGTATGGAGGTAGCTTGGAAATCAGGAAATGCAGCAGTGACACATTCTGGCCACCAGAGGGTGAAGTCTAGCCGGTCATCTTGTGTTCTGTTTTTGGCCAGAAAGTGGCAGCCAGGCATTCTTGGAAATGAAGAGGGCACATGGTTCCCCTATCCATTTAGTCTAAGTTGTAGAGCTTCTTGCCCTCTAATTCTACTTACATCCAGTATCTTTCATTTTTTATTTTCAAACTTCTGGATAGGGCTGGGACAAATGAAGGGAAAAGAGAAGAGTGGAGGTTTCTGGTTGTCAGGGTTTCATCTGATTTTGTTCTCTGAGATAGTGAATGGCTCACAGATGACCTATATGCAATTTTAATGGGAAGCTCATTAGTATATGTGACAAAATTTAAATCTTTGTGGCCACTCACCTCCCCCAGAATACACACACAAACAATATTCAACTTATACTACCCACCCTCTCTCTGAAATCCCAAGGATGAAAATGAAATGTGTGAGAATGTAGTAGAACGAGCACAATACTTGTGATCTAGGTTTTAGTTTTTCTTTGCCATTTAATATTTATGTAACTATGGGCAGTAAACCTTGGATCCTCGATATTCTTATTTGAAAAATTAGAATGTTGAGTTATGACCTGTATGATCCCTTTTAGTAATCTAAGATCTGTTTGAATTTGTTAATATTTATGTGAATAGCAGTGCTGTTCTTAAATATAGCCCCAGAATAAAGTAATATTTTTTTTCCAGTGCTGGGGATTGAACCTAGGGGTGTTCTATGACTGGGCTACATCTTCAGCTCTTTTTATTTTTTGAGACAAGCTCTTGCTAAGTTGCCCAGGTGGGCCTTGAACTCGTGATCCTCCTGCCTCAGCCTTCTGAATTGCCAGGATATAGGCATGCTCCATTGCATCTTGGCTTGGGTAGTATCTTTTAAATGTAGCACATTATTTCTTTTTTGATAGAAATAGAACTGTACATGTTGTTAAGGTACAAATAGTAGAACATTAAAGTAAACTCCCATATCACAAGAAGAAAGATAGTGCTATTCCTCTGAGACATTTTTCTTACCCCTCAGACAGATACAAATAAATTCTCTGAGTACAGGCTCAAGGTAGCATCTGTTTAGTCAGAGTTGGCCAAGACTAGACTAGGTTGGAACCGCATCAACCTGCTTGGGGCATAGTTAATAGCGAAGCATTTAGAGGAGGTAATTTGGGGATAAGTGAGCATAGAAAAGAAGGTATGTGGGTTCTGGGAATCCATATCACCAAGCTGGAGTCAGAGTACTTTTCTCCCAGCAGCACCAATGGAAACAACTTTGATATAGAGTCCAGTCGTATGAGTCTAAGTTGTTGTGAGAGGTCACGATAATATGGAAGGAACAAAGAAAGGATAGAGTCTTAAGTGGGCAAGATGAGCTAAGTGTTTAGAAGGTGGCAGAGCAAATGGACACAGAAGGGTGCTTGTGAAGGTAGGCAAGTACTAGTACTTCCAATTGATGTATACACAAGAGAGTAGAAACCAGTCAAACAGACTAGGTGCAAACAGCATTTTAGAATTATATACAGAGGACAGCATTTTAATCTGTCCTGGTCACCATCTTTGGTGTTGGTATACATATCTGCTTGGTAAATACAAGGCTCAAAACACACATTTAAGGCTAGTGATTATACCACTGACAAACTGTAGGTGGTTTGATGGTTCTGATAGTGTCACCTACTGGATAGTCACAGATCACATATTCACAGATCTGCTCACCACTACTGCAGAGTTCATTTCCCAGAAATGAACTGGCTAGTAAAAAGTTTGGCAGGCAAGCTAGCTTTTCAAGTACTGCTAGGAATGGAGCCCAGCTGTTTCCTTTGGGCTTTGAGCTGTTGGAATTCATTGTGTTAGCAGCTAGAAAGAATGAAACTGTAACATTTTTAGCCTAGTTCATGACAGCAAAGCAGAGGTGTTAGGATTTCTGTTCTAGAGGTTTACACTGCAAGTAACTTAACCTGATTGTGTGTCTTAATATTACTGGGCTTCTGACCGCTGAAATATGGTTTGGATCGATGGTGGTTTAGAGAAAGTAGAAAGAGGGCTATCCATCATTCAGAGACTCCATAGAAGCTGGCTGATAATGCTGCTTTCACCAAGCAGCCATCTGTCCATCCATCCATCAGTAGGATGAAATGAGATTTAGTGGAACAGGCAGCCGTAACTCTGAGACACTTTTTAACCAACAATTGTAGCCCTGGCCTGGGTCTCACCACAAAGCACAGCACTGGGGTTTGGCGGGATGTGGAAGCATGCATAGTCTCCTTCCCGTCACTGCCAGCCTAGAATATATTCAGTGTGAGGCTGTAGCCCAGCCTTGCTTCTCATACAAAATTTGGCCAAACTTGGGATGATGATTAGATAGGTAATAATATTCTTTCAGCTCCAGGCCCTTTTGATGGAGAATATCTGCTGGCAGTTCCCCATTTATCATGGTAATGAGGGATGAGGTTAAATTAGTCTCAAAGATAATTCAATGGTTTTATCTTATCTAAGTTTTTCTTCTTAAATTAAAAAAATTACCTAGATTATTAGGTAGTAAAACTTGAATTTTCATTCTTATTTCTATGTTAGTGGCACTAATATGAAGGAAAACAAGTATTACCAGGAAAATATGTAAAGGATTAGAAACAAGAAGCTGGGTGACCCCTTAAATGAATAATCAGTCTCTGAATAAGCGAATGTTAACCGTATCTTTCTAGTTCCTCTGTTTTTCCAGTACGCCGAACCCTCTGTGGGAGTCTGTTGGTCAGTATAGCACTTTTTGCTCATGTCGTCTTTCCTAGTCGTAGCAAACTTCCTCAACTCGTTTCTTACAGTGGTCACTTTAGACCTCAACTCCTGTTCTTTGTTCTGAAGCCTTGATTTTCACTTCAGATTGAGGGAGGGGTTGAGGGAGCCTAATGTACCGGAGATGCTTCGGAAATGAGAGCCTTGGATGAATTCCTGGGCCTATTGATCCACCGGCAGTTTATGCATCCTGACATTCATAATCTCAGTAGGCTGCTGATGTTCCTGATTAATGGGCCCAGGGGCTGTCCATCCGTCACTTCACATTAATTACTGAAGAGGTGTTTTTCCAGTGATTTACCTGACAGTGGGCTGTGATAAATACCCCTAAGCAGAGAGTGGGCAGTGATTAATCACAGGGCCACACCCCTTCCCCCACTCTTCCTCCCCTTAACCACAGGCCAGCATTGGGACCTGGCCAAAGAATGCCCCCTCCCCATAAACTATCTATCTCCATAATTGCTTGTGGATGCATATTTATTGGGGCATGGGACTTAGCTGATAGCATTTTAGAATTTGTGCCAAAGATGATGAAAAATAAATCTTCCAGTAGGAAGAGTAACTAACATGTTTTTACTTGGGGCAGGTAAGTGTATATGAGCTGCCTTTATGTTACTTTTAAAAATTAAGAGGAATATTGCCTACCTACTATGCATCCCTTTAGCACTGTGATGCACAGCAAGCCTCAAAAAGAGGAGAAAGCAAGCTTTAAAAAGAGGAGAAAGCATAGCCTTTGTTTTTGCAATCTTTGAAGTCTATTCAAGGAGGATATGTGAACAAATAGGAGAATTTAGAGCCTATTTCAAGATATTGATACATATGGGGAAGCTCAGGATAGAGCTCCAGGGTTCCATTTCTTTGTGGCCTTAGAAAATGAAATTTAGTTAAATACTTAAATATTTTAGTGTTTTCCATGTTTTAGGCACTATTTTCAACTCTGGAAATAGGAAGATGAATGTAATACAGCTGTAAATCTCAGATACCAAAGTCTAGTGCCCTTTGCCTCAGTTTCTCAAAGTATAAAGTAACTTTTCCAGGAAGTTGTTAAATTAACTTTTGCATATTTTCCCAGAATATTTATTTAAAGTATTTAAGTTCTTAAGGAAACAAGAAACATGTGAGAAACAAGATCTACCTTCAAGAAACTTAAGAGTGTGTGAAACAACATTCATAAATGCAACCTTTTTTTTTTTTAATTTAAGAGATAGGGTCTCACTGTATTGCCCAGGCTGGCCCTGAACTCCTGGGCTCAAGTGATCCTCCTTCGTGAGCCTCCTGAGTAGCTGGAACCACAGGTATGCACCATTGAGCCCAGCTCTAAATGCAACATAGAAACAAGAATATAATGAATACCATAGATGATAAGTGGATATGACTTCACAGAAGGGCGAAAACAGTGTGCCTTCATATGCTGATAGGAAAAAGCTGGATTTGGTATAAGCCTTTTGAATGAATAATGGCCAGGGCTTTTTAATGAATAATGACTAAGGCTTCTTTGTTTTTTTGGGGGGTATTGGATATTGAACCCAGGGGCATTTGACATCTGAGCTACACCCCAGCCCTTTTTATTTTTTATTTGAAATAGGTCTCATTAAGTTGCTGAGGGTCTTGCTGAGTTGCTGAGGCTGGCCTCAAACCTGCAATCCTCCTGTCTCAGCCTCCCAAGTACTGGGATTATAGGCATGTGGCACCATGCCCGGCTAGCCTAGGACAATTTAAACTGAGATAATTAATTCAGAAGCTATGTGGTCATCCTGTGTAGAATGGAGGGTTTGTACCTGAGAGTGGTCAGTAGATTGACACCACATCTTGGAGAATCTTAAATGCCTTAGTTTATATCTTGTAGATTCTGGTGAATCACTAAGGGGTGTGTGTGTGTGTGTTGCTGGAACTTGAACCCAGGGCTTCATGAATACTATGCAAACACTCTGTGACTGCCATCCCTCCAGTCCTGCCAGAGGTTTTGTTTTGTTTGTGGTACTGGGTATTCAACCCAGGGGCATTCTACCTCTGAGCTACACCTCCAGCCCATTTTTATTTTTTATTTTGAAACAGGGTCTTGCTAAGTTGCTGAATGTCTCACGAAGTTGCTGAGGCTGGCCTTGAACTTGGAATCCTCCTGCGCCACCACATTCAACTTCGTTTTTAAATGTCTGTTCTGCCCTCACCTTTATGTCTTTCCTTTGAACTTATATTTCAGAGAGGGCTTCTCCATGCTTTAGCTATTCTCTCAAGTAGGTGATGGTTAGTAGTTGACTTTCTCAAGTACTGTTGGTTTGGTTCAGTCAGTTTTAGGTGGGTGCCTTACTTTTCCCTGGATCTCAGGTGAGACCTTTTTAGTGATTCTGCCTCTTTCGGGGTAGAGGGTTTTTGTTTATTTCTCCTAACCAGCTACATTATGTCTTTGACTTTGTGCTGAAGGCACCAGCGTTTGCTCCCTTTTCTCTCCTGTCATTTAAGACTTCCTGTAGGGAAGGTAAGCAAGAAGAATCTAGGTGGGTCTTGCTACTCCTAGGGGCTACTGAGTTGAGGTCTGTGGAGAAGATTCTGTGTACAAGTGAGAATTCTCTTTGTTTCTGTGGTTACCAAGGAATTTGTATTCTCATTGTAGCCCACACTTGGTCTAAGTAATTTTATTTTGAGTACTTCTTACTGGTTTATATGGTGTCCAGTGTTTACTCCAGGTAAGGAAGTATTCTCATGTCCCATTTCTCCTCTGAAGGACCTTTCTTTCCTTAGACTCAAGGTAGTTGTTTGTCCTTAGATCTTGGGTTTATTGCTTGGCAATGTGCAAAATCCCATGTTTTCCTGAACCCAGCAAAGAAGGTTCAGGAAAATTTGTACTTTTGCATGTTATTCACCTTTTATTTATTCCTCTAATTTTCTGTTTTACAAGTGAAAACAACATTCTTTCCAGCTTTCTATACCCTAGGCAAAATCCAGAGATCCCACTTAACCTGTTTGAGGATGTGATGTTGATATAGGAGTTATTTATATATTTATTTATTTATTTGGTACTATGGATTGAACCCAGGAGCATTCTACCTCTGAGCTACATCCCCAGCCCTTTTTATTGTTTATTTTGAAACATAGTCTTACCAAGGTGCTGAGGGTCTCACTAATTCACCGAGGCTGGCCTTGAACCTGCAATCTTCCAAGTACTGGTATTATAGGCGTGTGCCACTATAGCCGGCTGATAAGGAATTTTTGATGGTTAATGTACCATTTAAATATGTCCCTTTCAATTTTTAGCCCCAAATTGTTATTTTTGTTCATTTGTTTGATTAAAAAAAAATTCAGCCAAGCATGGTGGCATATGCCTGTAATCCCTAATACTTGGGAGGCTGAGACAGGAGGATCACAGGTTTGAGGCCAGTATGTGGTAACTTAGCAACAGAGCCAAGTGACCATGGACTGAAACCATGAGACAAAGTAGATCTTTTCTCTCTTTTTTTTTTTTTTGGCAGTACTGGGGATTGAACCTAGGGGCATTCTACCTCCAGGCTACACCCCCAGCCCTATTTTTTATTCTCTATTTTGAAACCACACCCGGGTGATCTTTTCTCTTTTAAGTTTAATTCCTCAGATACTTTTGTCATAGTGACTGAAAGCTGACCAACAATTAGGTAGGGTTTTTCAGAAAGTTTTATGGTGGAATAAGTAAGGCGAAGATGGGATATTGGGGGAGTAAAATAGGTAGAGAGTAGATACTATAGTGACTAATTTGTAAAACAAAGAAAGAGTCCCACAAAATCAACATGGAGAGTTTGAAAAGCTGGAAGAAGTTCGAGGCTATATAGCATACAAGAATAGAGGTAACAGAAGGTAAGAATGGAGAAGTTTACCAGAGCCAGGTTAGAATGAGTCTTGTAAGCCATGTTAAGAGGTTGATTTTAGGGTGGGTGTGGTGGTGCATGCTTATAATCCCAGTACTTGGGAGGCTGAGACTGGAGGATCCGGGTTTGCGGCCAGCCTCAGCTTCTTAGTGAGGCCTTCCGCAACTTAGTGAGACCCTGTTTCAAAATAAAGAATAAAAAAAAAAAATAGAGCTGGGGTTGTAGCTCAGAGGTAGAATGCCCCTGGGTTCAATCCCCAGTACTGCAAAAAAAAAAAAAAGTTGATTTTATCATAAAAATAATGGGAAGTCACTGGAAGATTTTGGAAGGGCAGTGTCTAAGCAGCTTATTGTTTTAAAATGGTCAGTCTGGAGCAAGGTGAGGAATGAATAGGAAGCAAAACAGAGACAAGAGAGATGGGCTGTTACCATCATCCAGATATTGTTATGAGTTGGTTTACCCTGGAGTAGTGGCATTAGGGATAGAAAGAACTGGAAAGGTTAGAGATACTTATGTATGAAGATCAGTGTAACTTGTTCCTGGATTGAATATGGAGATTGAAGGAGAAGGAAGACTGTTGTGCGTCCAGTAAAAGCCTTGGCATATTGCTGCAGTATGTCCAATGTTCCATCCTTCCTTGGAGGAAGAGCAGAGTAAAATATCCTTGGTTGACTTGAATAATTACAGCCATTCTTGACCCATGGTTCAGAATTCATTGAGGCTTTGGGTAGAGGTAAGTCAGAAAAGGAAAAAACGTCTAAATAATTTGTAAGTTGTGAATAAAATTCTTTTGCTTAATTGTCTTTGAGTATTAAGAAAAAGAGAAGATTGTTTTTTTTTTCAGTTTTGATGTTAAGCTTGTTGGCATATAAACAAATAATATCTTCAGAATGACTTCTTTGCCCTTTTGGAATATACAGTTTGATCTTCTGAAATAGCTATTCCATGCAGACATAACATATTTGATCACATAACTTCCTTGGTTTTCCCAGATGGTTTTACTCAACATTTGGTGTGGTGGATATTACCTAAACATTTATAACCTGTGTTAGAGAGTTCCAGTCTTCTAAGACTCCAAAGCTTAGAAGCTTCTGTGTTTTATGTAGAGCACAGCTGTGGATGCCAACAGTGTTTTCTTGGTGGTGGAGAAGCAAAGTATAATTTTCAGAAAAGAGAATGTTAGTGATAAGCAGCCCCTCATATGATTCAAGATATCAGTGGTTGAGGTGGGAAGGTATGTGTGGACCTTATGAAGGTGAACAGTTTTCTCACAATGATTGAGTTAAAAATAAATATGGAACTGGGCATGGTGGCACATGCCTGTAATCCCCAGTACTTGGGAGGCTGAGACAGGAGGATCACAGGTTCAAGGACAACCTCAGCAAGTAGCAAGACTCTCATCAACCTGGCAAGACCCTGTTTCCAAATAAAAATAAAATAGGGCTGGGGGTGTAGCTCGGAGGTAGAATGTCCCTGGGTTCAATCCCCAGTTCCATAAGTAAAAAAAAAAAAAAAAAAAAAAAAAAAAGGTATGTTACCACAATGTTAAAGTTAGGTGGTCATAAATCAGAAAATTTAGAGTTGCTTTGCTGAGGGCATTCTGTGGGATAGAGTTGAGCAGTTACTAATGTGGATATTAGAGCAGGAGGAACATCATTTCTGACACCTATACTTAACTAGCTAGATGCATGTCCTCATTGGTGAAACAGTGACAATAATTGCATTCCAGAGGGAGTTGTTTAGGTTATGTGAAATTATGTATATGAGCACTGAGCCCAGTCTTTCATTTATTGATTTATTTGCAGTAAAAATTTAAATTACATTGCCATGTTACATTTCCTAAATCCAACAAGGTTTTTATAATCTCAGAAACAGTCATAGTGGTAGTGCTTTTCAGCATTTCTTGTAACTGGAATATGTCTACATATTACCTATTTCTAAAAATGGGTGGTATTTTAAAACTTCACAACACCATTTCTTTAATAGTGGCATGAAGTTGTGGTTTGCAAGAATGAATAAGGCATTGGTTGGGGGATTTCTTAAACCTGGATCTGGTTTAATTTTACTGTCACCATTAGTTTGCACGTAAGGTCTCTTTCTGTAAATGGTTGTGTAACATCTATCACGGTCTGCTTTAGTTGGAAAGAGTTAATGAGTCCAGTCAAAGAAATAACACAGTGACAAGTCTTAACTTCCATAAAGGATACAGGGACCTTTTATTTATCTATAGACATAGTCTCAAAAGGAGAAACATTTGAATTGATACTGCTTTTGTTAGGCACGTTTACTTTTGTATTCGTTTATTTACCAAATGTTTATTAAATGCAATTCATGTGCCAGGAACAGTGCTGATTATTGAGAATATAAAAATAATAAGGCACTTTTTAAAAAAATCTATAGTATATGAGTATTCTGTAAGCATTCAAAAATCAGTTAGGATTGCATCTCAAAAAGAACAATCCTAGCCAGGTGTGGTGGCGCACACCTGTAATCCCAGTACTTGGGAGGCTGAGACAGGAGGATCGCAGGTTCAAGGACAGCCTCAGCAAGTAGTGAGACTCCCGTCAACCTAGTGAGACCCTGTTTCAAAAATAAATAAATAAAATAAGAAAGTCAGGCTGGGGGTGTAGAGCAGAGGTGGAATGCCCCTCGGTTCAATCCCCAATACCACACACACACAAAAAGAACAGTCCTAAATCATACTTTGTATATAGTCCTCAAATGGCAGTGCAGAGAGTCTTGGATTTAGTTTCCATATAGAATTATGGAATAGGTATACTATAATCCTACATAAGACTAGACCCCTAAAAACTTCAGCACTGTCAACCCATTAGTGCTCCTGGCTTTTTACTAATGGCTCAATAATGTATTTTAGAGCAGCTTTTAGAGAGGTAAAAGGGATGAAGTTAGGGCTTTGGATCTCCTAAATACCAGCTGATTGATGTAGTTGCTCCTAACTTTCTTTTCTAGAGGATTGTCAAAAATACTAAAGTAGAGGGTACTATATACTGATTTGTTTTTATTGCTGTAAGGCATTTATGAGCAGATAATTGGTATCAGATTATCAAAATTAGAATCTAAGTAATCCTCTGCCACATTCTAGTTCTTCAGCCTTGGACATATTATTTAACATCCACTGGTTGCCTCAGTTTTCTCATTTGTAGAATTGGACTAGTAATGACACCACTTCATGAATTTGGGAGAGGATTAAACGATATGTTACTATTTTGAACACAACCAACATTATCAAGTGAGCAAATTATATTTGGCAAGTGGCCAAAATAGATATCTTAAAGTTCCTATGTTAAAGTTCATATATCTTGCAAAAATAAGAAGCACCCCGGATCCTTACTTAGATGGCTTTTGTTTTGTATATAATTAGAACACACTGGAATTTGCATTGCCCATTAAATTGAGAAAAATAGAATGCTTAGAGTAGCAGATAGGCAGCAAAGAGACAGAAATGATAAAAATCAGGAACTATACTAAAAAATAGTAATTTGGCCAGGAAAGGTGGTACATGCCTGTAATCCTAGCTATTTGGGAGGTTGGGGCAGAAGGATAATGAGTTCCAGGACACCCTGAGTAATATACCAAGATCTCTATCTTTAAGAAAAAAAAAGAAAAGAAAAAGGTCCATAATGTTCATCTTGTACATGGGTTAAAGGTAGCTTTTCACAATGAATTTGCCTTGAGGTTTTACTTTATACATGTCCCATTTTGACAGTTTGAATAGAGCTGTTGAGTTTTCATTCATTTTCTACTTATGAATCTATTTCTTGGATACCTTTGAGGAAGGCCTATGAAAGGACTTTAAATGAGTGTCTACCTGGCTTATTTCTCCTCAGGCCAGGTATGTTAAAGAGAAGGCATAGAGTAACTTCTTCTGCCATAGACTTTAACATTACAGATTACTATCTTATTCTGTTAATTTAAATTATAATACGTATTTTGTACAATCTGGTTCAAATAGAAGTGAGAATGAACCTACAAATGGATATAGAAATTATTTTGTGTCTTCAAGTGTGAAAGTGTAAGTGCCTTTACGGAATGATGCATTAAGAAAACTATAGTAGAATCAGTTGTGGTTCATTAGCAGTCTTTATAGATTTTAAAATAGGAAGCGATTTCTCTGTTGTCCAAATATATTTTTTTTGTGTGTTGTTATATGATACACAAGTGACTCCCTGTTGTGTTTGGGTGGTCTGTTGTAAAGTGAAGCTCTTAGACAGGGTAAGGACATTGGTTACTTGCAAATACTGTTTGTGCTTGACATTGGGAGAGAAGCACCTTGAAAGTGTGGAAAGATTGAGTATATTCCTAACTTTACTATTTTGCTAAAGACTATTCCTGATCAGATGATATAATTTACTGATTTTTAACTCATATTTTACTTTCCTTTTTATCTTGCTCTATAACTAGAATTCCAAATCATTTGAAATAGGGACTATTTTCTATGTCTATTGTATAAGTTTCTGTCTTAAATTTGTTGGTAAGAGTAGTGGTTTTCAAGCTGTCAATGAAGTGAAATCAACTTAATGAATAAAGAATTTTTTTAATTAAAATGAGATAGAATAAATAAAAAGAGCAATTATATATTAAGGGTGTAAGTATTTTATGTACTGCATCAAACTTAACATTTTTATGGTAATGATTCACAAATTTTGATCTCCAGTTCTTACACCTTTCCTGAGCTTCAGACTTATTTTCAATTACTTCCTTAACAACTGTACCAGAATGCCCAGTAGGAATTCAAATTTAATATGTCTAAGTCAAAACTCTTGATTCCTCTTATTTCTTTTTTTATTCTTCCCCAACTTAATAGATACAGCTATTATCACCCAGATTGATCATACCAAAAATCTCAAAGTGATACCTTCTTTTCCCTTCACATCTTAAACAATCCATCAAGTTTTGTTACTTTTGCTTTCAGAATCATTAATCTGATTACTTCTCAAGGCTTCCTCTGTGTCTACCCTAGACATGCTACAATAACTTAACATATTTCCCTCTTACTCTTATCCCCCTATACCCACATATTGCTTGAAACATCTTTAGCAAAGGTATGTCAGATCATGTCACTTCTCTTGATGAAATCTTTCAGTAATTTACCAACACATTAAAATGAAATCCCAAGCTCTTGCCGTAGCCTACAAACCCCTACTTGTTCTGGCCCTTAGCTATCTTACTGAACTCTCTGTTCCTTCTTTCTTTTTGGTACTGAGGATTGAACCAAGGAGCATTCTACCTCTGAGCTACCCCCCGCATCTCCCCCCCCCCCCGTTTTAAGAAACAGGGTCTCTAACTAGGTTGCTGTGAATCCTGCTACATTGGTGAGGCTGGTCTTGAACCTGTGATCTTCCTGTCCCAGCCTCCCAAGTACTGGGATCACAGGTATGTGCCACCATACCCCACCTCTCTGTTCCTTCTTACTATGCTGTTACCACACTTGTTTTGCTTTGACTCCTTGTACATGCCTCAGAGGTTTTACACTTGTTCTTCCTCTTTTCCTTTTTCCTTTTTCCCATTAATTCGCGTGTTTCACTGACTCGGTTCACTATCAGCTCAGGTATTTACTTCTCAGAGTGGTCTTTTTTCTTTAACACACAGTCTTCCCTTTTTCTAAAATAGCTACACACCACATCACTATTTCCATCCCTGCTTCATTTTACTCCATGTCATTTTTCACTATCACACATGATAGTATGAACTTAGGTGCTTGTCTATTTTCACCATTAGGATGTTCGCTTTATGAGGCCAGGAACTTGTTTTATTCATTATGTGTTCCTCTACTGCTCAAGATGGGGCTTGGTACATTTGAATGGGTCCCAAATTTAATGTGGCTGTAGAGAAGAGCATCACCTATTGAAAGGTTTCTCTAGCCATGATTTAATATATATTTATTTAGTGCCAAATGAATTGCTGTGGCATTGTAGAGACAAAAAGACAATAGCCCAACATTGAAGAAAAGAAGCAGACGTGAACAAATAATAAAGTAATATGATTATTATTTTATTGAAGATATCTGTAAAAGCATATAGTGGGAACTTATGGGCAGGACCTTATTCTGACAGGGATTGTCAGTGATAAAGTTATAGAAGAGGCAACTTTGTTTTCTAGGTGAGATTTAAAGGATGAGTAGGAGATTATCACATAGACATATGACTGAGAAAAAATAGGACATTTTAAACACAAAGGCATGAGAACACAACCAGGCATGCTTCCTTTACTACCTGAAATTGGAATTGATAGAAAATGGCATCTGAATTAAGAAGTAGCTGAAGATGTGACTGGCAGATAGGAAGTTTCGGGGGTGGCAGTGGAGCTATCACATAGCATGTTTTGTACTTTGCATTAATTATAAACAAAAATATAAATATACTTAAATTTTACTTTTAAGATACTTTTTATTTCTTTACAAATATATTTATTTATTTACAAATTTATTTCTTTACAAATATATATATTTCTTTACAAATATATATATATATATATATATATATATATATTTGGACATATATACTGCAAGTGAAGAGTTTTGGCATTTCTTAGTTTTGCCAGTTTGTAAGTAAACCAATGAGAATAAAGAATGCTGGAGGCTGAGACAGAGAATATTAAAATAACATGTCTGTAAATTTCAGTAGCCGGGCATGGTGGCACATGCCTGTAATCCCAGTACTTGGGAGACTGAGACAGGAGGATTGCAGGTTTGAAGCCAGCCTCAGCAACTTAGTGAGACCTTGTTTTCATATAAAAAATAAAATAGGGCTGGGGTGAGGCTCGGAGGAAGAATGTCCCTGGGTTCAATCCCCAGTACCTCAAAAGAAAAAAAAAGGTTTTTTTAAGTGATTTTTCTTTTGAATTGCAAAAATACATGTTTGTTGTAACAAATTTAAATAATACCATGATGTATGTAGTACGAAAAAATAGTAATCCTTTTAAACTCTTTCCTCTTTTGTTTCTTGCTCTCTCAGATGTTACCACTGTTAACAGTTTAGTTAATAGTCTTTTTCCCCTTAGGAATATACATTTAGGAAAAATTCTTGTTAATTTAGAAAATTGGTACTTTGAAAATACTTCTTAAAAGTTAAGGAGTAACTCCTACTAAAGAAGTAACTCCTAGTCTATTAAAAATGGAGACTGAAGTTTCATGATCATTAATTTAGAAAAAGATTTCTTAGGGAAAATCTTCAGAAATGGAAACATTTAGTTTACCATATGTTTAACAGAATTTGGTTGTAATTCTGGCCAACCTGATTCTCAAAATTAACAAATAATGGGGTTTGGGGTGTGTGGCTTAATAGTACAGTGCATGCTTATGATGTGCAATGCCCTGGATTCAGTCCCCAGCACCAACAAAACAAACAAAAAAGGATAATGTGATATTTTTTGTGGCATAATTTTTTCAATAAAATTATGTGATAGTCTGATATCATCCTTCATTGTGTGTTTGATTTTCCCAACATCTGTCATATAGATGAGACTAGTGTATCAGTGTTACCTAAACTATTGAGGGATTTACCAGTTTCTCAAGAGATTTTCATAATCCCTTGACATTTTTCTTTCTTTCTTGATTGGTATTCTGTCATCATCCTTGTTGAATTTTCCCTTCTTTTAAAAAGTTGTTCGTTGGTTTGATTCTGCCAGGATTCAATGGTCTTGCTGTGAAATGAACATCTTATTCAATATTCTTTTCATAGACTTAATGAAATTCTACAGTCTTTTCAAGATTTGAATTTTCACATTACAACTGATTGCATTGCATTTACTTTGTATAGTAGATGTTTATAGCATTAAGCTATTAGTGAGAGGTTGATGGACAAAGCCAGGATACTTAGGTGTAGTAGATATTAGTATTCTGTAGAAATGGATTTTATAGGTGGGTAATCTGAACACATTGTAGTATTTTATTATAAGGACTTTTGACTCCTTCTGCAAACTTACAACTTAAGAGATTCAACTGCCTATTTAAGTAATAATAGCTAACTTTTATGGAGACTTTTACCACGCCTGGCAAATTTCCACATTTGTACTATCTAAGCTGCTCAATATATCTATGACGTAAGTTTTTTATTCTCATTTTATGTTTTAAGTAAAGTAAGGATTAGAGTGGTAACTTTTGCCACACATGATTAAGTGATTTGTCTAAGATAAGGGCTAGTCAAGTGCAGTGCTGAAGTGCTGAGATTTTTTTTCCCCACTGCTGGGGATTGAATTTATGTCCTTGCCCATACCAGCTCAGAACTCTACCGCTGAGCCATACTTTTCCCTCTAACCCTGGAGCTGAGATTCAAATCCAGGATTCACAGCCTGTCTTTGACTACACACTCAGGTACATACATACTTTTGTGTGAGAAAAAATGGGCTGGAATGCCAGATGTGGTGGCGCATGCTGTAACCCCAGTACTTGGGAGGCTGAGATAGGAGTTTCACAGGTTTGAGGCCAGCCTCAGAAATTTAGCAAGGACCTCAGCAACTTAGCGAGACCCTATTTCAAAATAAAAAATAAAAAGGTCTGTGGGGTATAGCTCCTAGGTAGAATGCCCTGGGTACCAAAATGGGGGACAGTGGTAGAATTATAATTTTCCTTTTTCATTTAGCATTATGTTGGATATTGATTCATTGTATAGTTCTTTCATCATAAAACATTCCTACTTACATTTTTATAGTTTTTGTTTATTTTTTATTTTTATTAAAGGTTACTTGTTCTGAGTAATGAAGAGGCTTAGATTTTGATAGCCATGTAGGAGATATAGGAATGGAGGCATTGGGCCTTGGGAGAGATGAGGAGTTGGGCACTGAGTTCACCCCTTAAAGTCTAATTCTCTAAGAATTGTATTCTCATTCAAATGGTAGGCTAGAAAATAGTTACTCAGAGTCACAGAAAGAAAATAAGTTTTTGTTTGTTTTTATCTTGGCTCTGAGTGAAGGGCAAAAAGCTTCTCTGGGAATTTGTAGCTGCTGTTTTACCCTCAGTTGGATTTGTTTTTCAAATATATGATCCAGAACTCCCCAAATTGAAAATTTAACATTATTGCAGAACTACTCACATGCAGTCCAGCTGTATGAAATTCTGTAGATAAAACCCCACCAATGATCAGCTCACTGCCCACAGTTACAAAAAGAAAAAAAGCTTTAAGTAAAACTCAGAGATACAATAAACAGAAGAATTAAATCCTCAAGAACTTTAAATAATAGTATTAAAAACTCAGCGTTGCCAGGCGTGGTGGTGCATGCTTGTAATCCCAGTACTTGGGAGGCTGAGACAGGAGGATTGCGGGTTCACGGCCAGCTTCAGGTACTTAGGCCCTCCGCAACTTAGTGAGACCCTGTTTCCAAATAAAGAATAAAAAACAGGGTGCAGCTTTGAGGTAGAAGGCCCCTGGGTTCAATCCCCAGTACCGCCAAAAAAAAAAACCAGTGTTAAATTACAATAAAAATTAAATACAATTATAAATAAATTTAAATTAAATGACACAATTATAATTATTTGACAAAAATATAAAAAATATTAAAAGTGCTTAAAGATAGACAAACAGAAAAAACTGTTTAAGAAAGAATCACAGGAGCAGGGCGTGGTGGCGCACGCTTGTAATCCCAGTACTTTGGGAGGCGGAGACCGGAGGATCCGGGTTCGCGGCCAGCCTCAGCTCTCTCCCTCTCTCCCTCTCTCCCTGTCTCTTTGTCTCTCTCTCTCTTTCTCTCCTTAGTGAGGCCCTCCGCAACTTCGTGAGACCCAGTTTCAAAATAAAGTATAAAAAATAGGGCTGGAGGTGTAGTGTAGCGTGGAGGTAGAATGCCCCTGGGTTCAATCCCCGGTACCGCAAAAAAAAAAAAAAAAAAAGAAAAAGAAAGAAAGAATCACAGCAATAAAAAAAGAAAAAACTGTTTTAAAAAATAGGACCAGGGTGTGTGTAATGCTAGAGATGGAACCCAGGGTCTTGTGCATGCTATGCAAGAGATTGGAGGTTTATGGTAAATCTCTAACCCCTGAAGAATGCTTTAGTAAAGCTTGATTTAATGAATACACATACCTGGAACACCCCAAATTTTAACTGGTATATGTTATTTCAGGCACAGATGCAATATTTTCCCAAATTAACCATTTACTACTAGGCCATAATAACAAAAGTCAACAAATTTCAAAGAATTGGTCTCATTCAGATTACAGTGTAATTAAATTGGAAATAAATTTAAAAAGATAATTTTAAATATATATATGGAAGACACTTCTAAAGGAGTTAAAAAATGGAAATATTTTGTTATTGTTTAATTCCAAGAATCAGAACTAACCCAATATTAGTGAACTGTCTTAGTGCCCAGATTATGGTTTTAAAATAATATTTTTTACTAAAATGAACCAAAGTTCTTTGAAAGAAAATGATTGATTCCAGCTCTGGGTAAGAATTGTGTAAGATGTCATACTGGAAAGTATGGAACTATCAAAGATAACTTGGGGTTATGTCAAAAGAACCTTAAACGGATGCCATTAGACAAAGATAGTTTGAGCTTCAGGAGGAATAAATACTGTAATGGATTGAGACACAGCAAATAAATTAAAATCCATGAAGATTTTGTATTATTGTTCAAACCACCTTTGGAGGATACCAAGGAACCAGTTCATCTAGAAATTTCTAAGTAAAGAATTATATGTTTATTCTATCTTACCTATATGAATGAAGTCCACTTCTTAGTCGCAAAATAGTTGATGAGAGAAACTTCATTATGGAAGAATTCCAGCTAACAATATGCAAAAAGGATGGCAGACTCGTCATTTTGTAAACCCTGATGAAATAGTGTATCTTGGCAGTGTTCACCAAAGGCTGCTGAAACTATTAGGTGAAAGGTTGGTGGGGAGTTTTATAATGGATAGCTCAGGCTAACAGTGCCTGAGCCCACTGATCAATGTTGGCTTTACAAAAAGGAGGCAATCAGGTTTTATGTGCTTCCTGATGTGATGCAATAGGAAGTTTATAACACCAGTTAGGACAAATGTTTGCTATAAAAAAAATTGAATCCAAATCCTGTCATGCCTCTAGGATCAAACACTTTTTTAGGAAGTACAGAGATGATAAAAACTTACTAAAAAACAGCATGAACATGCAATCATCAAACTCCAGAATGTGGGAAGTTGTATAGGACAGATTACAGTGTCTAACAAATAGCAAGAAAAGAAAAAGAGTGATAGACAACTATAGATTTAAAGACCAGTGTGATGTGTAACTTGGTTTGGATCCTTTTAAAGATATATTTTGAAGTATATAATGGTGTAATGAAATGATATATGGCAACAATTGTAAAATAATCCAGTGGGTGATGAGTGTGCATAGATAAATTGAAGAAACATTAGCTGTGATTTGAGGCTAGGTGATAGATGATTGACAGTTCATTATAATATTTTCTCTATTTTTATATTATGTCTGAAAAAATTTCTAATACAGATAAAAACAGCAATAAAAATAACTTTGGGATATAGCCAATTAAGTCACTTAACTGAAGAAATTAATGAAAGAAAAATAGAATAATCCCAAGGAAAGTTGAAGGAAGAAAATAAAGATGAGAACAGAAATTAATGAAGTAGAAAAATAAAAATTAAAGATGGTCTATAAAACCAAAATCTGGTCTGTTGAAAGATTTAGGGAATGGATTTCTGGCAGGACTGATCAAACACAAAAGAATAAAAGCATAAATACTAATAAGCATCAAAAAAGTGGGCATAATGGCAACTGTAGCAGAGATAAAGCAATAGTAAGGAAATACTGCAAGCAACTTTTATATCAGTACACTTGAAACTTAGGTCAAAAGGGAAATTTTTTAGAAAATTTTATTTACCAAGCTGAGTCAAAAAGAGAGACTCAAATATACCTTTAACATATAAAAAATGAGTATTTTAAAACATCTTCAAAAATTATTCCTTGGCAGTGCTATAGGTGAGTTCTACCAAATATTCAATGAACAGTAAGCCCATCCTTCTATATGAATTATTAACTTATTTACTGTTGTGAGAATATAGTTGTATCTTTTCTGTCAAAGGAGGTAGTTTCACTTGGCGGCCATTTTGTACCCTGGTAGGGATTTACATTCCTTCCCCAAATTAACATCTCTTAAGAGATTACAGGTGTCGACCCTCCCCCATCTTCCCCTGTAACTGACCTGGGAAGAATGTGAAGCTGGAACTTCAACCAATAGGAGTTCAGCGCAGGAGGAGCCTTGCGTTAGGGATATAAGACCCACTGGGTTCTTTGTGAAGCATGCTCTCTCTCATATCTGGGAGCACCCTTTTTTGCAAAAAAGTAAAATCGCCTTACCAAGCAATTTTCGAACACGTGCCGTTTCTTTAGACGTCATAAAAAGTTGTTTCTAACACTGTCTTACAGTAACCTTATAACCCAATTATGTCATTCCCAGTAGTCGGAATGAAAATCATAAACCAATCACTTGAATGTATATGCAAAATCCTCAGTATTGATAAGTAATCAAGTAAATGGCCAGGCAGTTGTCCTGGCATTGAATGTTCCATATTTTCCATTGTTTTGAAGTGCCACTTTTATTAGAAAATGAATTCCCATATAGATGTAGGTCCATTTCTGAGGAGGGTACCCATGTGCTTACTCTCTTAACTTGAATTTTAAGTCTACTGGTTGAATCTTGCATTCAAGATATTTACGCTGGCATTTTAATAATGAAAATTATAGTGGTCTGGTAGTATATGCTTTCCATAATTATCTTTATATTGCATAGTTTTTTGCAAATTATTTGAGGAGGATTCCAGGGTCAGAACTCAATGTGTACTTCATTTGAGACATTTCTTTAGTCTAAAAAAATTTATAATTTTAACACATTTCAGTTGATGAAACTTAAAGATATTCTTCAGAAAATGGGTTTGAAATATATTGCCTAAATATTTTCCATGAAAGATGTATTCCTATTTTATCCTCATATTTCTGTTTATTAAACTGCATGAATTAATTATGCCTTATTCTCCTCAAAGGAATTTGAGATGACTTTAAAAAGGGACAGAAAAGTAAATATTACTAGATAATCTGGGATAGATTAATCATTGCATTTGAACACCAAACTCACTTCTGTTTTTTTAGGAAAGAGAGCAGAACGGGACTCACTATGCTGTGTCTAGTGAAAGGACCATATAACTTTGAGAATCATGCTTTTCCTTCTTCTTTATAAATGGAGCATTTTGGATAATAGTTGCTTTCAACTTTGATTTTGTAAAAGTTAGAAATTTATTTTCAGATGGACATCTTATTATGTATTGACCAACCATGAGAGCTGAGATTTTAACATTGAATTTGAACTCAGGGAATCTTATCTGTTTTGAGCTAAGATGTATGGTTTACTTTTGTTGTCAAACCAATGCCAAGGACTGACTGGCAAATGTGGAGGGACTGCTAGAGTTAGAAAATCATCATTTTGCAACCATCATAATTAAGATTGGGTCAGATAAGTACCATCAGATTTTGGAATCAAAGCATCTCTCCTTTGGAATGCTAAAATATAGGAGAAATTTTTGATGAGGAAGCAGGATATTTGCATGCTTTTAAAGTCCCACCGCATAGACTGCTTGTTTTTGACAAGGGAGAAAATACACAATAATTAGAGAAATTAGACAGCATCTTGACTGGGTGATCAAAGTTAAGAACATGATTGAAAGACAGATGGAAATCATGTCCCTCCAGATGTGATTTCCTGAGGTCACATTACCACCTTTTGTAGTATTCTGGTTGAGAATGCATAGTCTCAGCCTAATCATGGGGAGATGTAAGACAAACCTTATAACGTTTTCTTTAAGAAAGGATGAGGAGAGGAGCTATTCTCCCAAAATGTCAATGTCATAAAAGACAACAAAAAGTTATGGGCATGTTCACAATGTAGGAGGCTAAAGAGACATGAAAACTAATGTAATACCTGACCCTAAATTGGATCCTGTATTGGAGAGGGAAGTATGCTATAAAGGACAGTACTGGATCAACTGACAAAATTTAAATACTTACTTTTGATGATTAACATTGTATTATATCCGTGTTGATAACTGTATTTACTATAAACAGGGATGTAAGAGAACATCCTATAATCCCTATTTATAGTAAATATACTCTGACTTTGTAGGGCTGTGGAGAAGAAGGAAGAGGGAAAGAAAGGAACATGTGTGAGTAGAAATGATAAAGTAAATAGGGTAAAATGGGCTTCTCACATTCTTGGGGTGGTCTGCATTCTCTCTTGTATATGTATTTCTTATTTTCCTAAAGAAATTTAAATGAGATAAAATGTTAACAGGTGAATATGGGCAAGGGTATATGAGCACTTTTTGTACTATTTTTACTTTTGTAACTTTTATCTATAGGTTTTTAATGATTTCCAACAAAAACTTGAGACAGTATATATGGTTTAGTTATGATTCATTCTATATGAACTAACAAAGTGAAAGGTTTAGAGAATTTGTTTTTCTAAAAGCATGAGTGGTTAACATGCCCATTAGATGGTTTGTCTCAAGTATCAGATGTCCTGAGTAAATACTAGATCAAATCAATTCATGGTTGAACTATCCATTGGGTGTTTGAAGTGTCAATATTCTGTTGTTGATGGAAGAGGGATCCATGTTTAGATACCAGATAAAGGACAAATATCATTGACGTTCTTTTGTGAAAATGTAAAAGCCTGATTTATTTTGTGCTAGTTTTGAAGATGGATTAGAGGTACTTTAAAAGGAATTTAATAATATTTTCTCTCAAAGGGATCTTGAAATTGTAGAAGCAATTGGAAAGGTTCTCAGGTATGATCCCAGTGTTCAAAAACAGAATTGTTATAGTTTGGATATAAAATGTTCCCCAGAGAAGCTCATGTGTTAGGCTCTGTAGCCAGGTTCAGAGCTGGGGCATGGCTGGAGAAGGTGGATCACTGTGGGAGTTGCCTTAGGGACTACCTCTGTCCCTGCCCCCCACCATGCCCCATCCTCCCTTGCTTCTAGCCTGTATGAGCTGAGAGTGGATTTTCCCTGCGGCCATGGTTTCTGCCTTGGAGCCGCTGGATCATGGACAGAACTTGAAAACTGTGAGCTAAATAAACCTTTCCTCCCAAGTTGTGCTTGTCAGGTACTTTGGTCACAGCACCGAAAAAGCTAATTAAATAATAATGTAGAAAAAATGATTTGGCCTAAAATATTTTAAAGGCATGTGTTAATGACTGCCCTCCATTATAAAGGCATCTGAATTTTTATCCCCATTCAGAAAATGTGATTTTGAAAGGTACTGTATTCTGTGATGGTCTTTCTGGGATAAATTAGCTGCAAAATGCAGAATAACTGAGTCTCTCTTCTAGTTAAGAAGCAAATTAGGTTAAAAGCACTTAACAACATTGTGAAAATGTTAAAACTTCTAAAAAAATCAAGTGGTGTTAGTAAATACCTGGGTGGGAAATTTTTAGTCTATGATACGCTTTTTAAAAATTGTGTATGGCCGGGCGTGGTGGCGCACGCTTGTAATCCCAGTACTTTGGGAGGCGGAGACTGGAGGATCCGGGTTCGCGGCCAGCCTCAGCTCGTTCTCTCTCTCTCTCTCTCTCTCCCTGTCTCTCTCTCTACTTAGTGAGGCCCTCCGCAACTTCGTGAGACCCGGTTTCAAAATAAAGTATAAAAAATAGGGCCGGGGGTGTAGCGCGAAGGTAGAATGCCCTTGGGTTCAATCCCCGGTACCGCCAAAAAAAAAAAAAGACCCTGTTTCAAAATAAAGATAAAAGTGCTGGTGGTGTAGCTCAGTGGTGGAGCGCTCCTGGATTCAATCCCCAGTACTGCAAAGTGAAAAAAAAATCATTAAAAAAAATAAATAAATTAAAAAAATTGTGTATGACACACATCCCTGATTCCAGTGTTAAAGACCTTTCATGCCTAACAATGCAAAAGAAATTCATGAAAATTCAGCAAACAGTACTTGGGATTCTGAGACAGGAGGATTGCAGGTTCAAAATCAGTCTCATCAACTTAGCGAGGGCTTTAGCAACTTAGACCCCATTTCATAATAAAAAATAAAATAGGGTTGGGGGTATAGCTTGGAGGTAGAATGCCTCTGGGTTCAATCCCTAGTAACACACACACACACACACACACACACACATTCAACAAAGCTTTAAATTAAATTGATAATATCTTGAAAGCCCACAGGATGGTGATACTCCTCCTTTTTGTATGTATCTGTAAGTTATTATGAAAAATGGTCACAACCAGTGGTGTATTAGAGTATCTACTACTGGACTGGATGCGGATGTTAAAATTTTGGGAATTTTATAGACTGATTTTTTAAACACAGCCATTAAATTATATAGGCTTGCTATTAAATACATTTATTTATTTATTCATTCATTCATTCATCATTCATTCATTCATTCATTTTTGCGGTACTGGGGATTGAACCCAGGGGCATTCTACCTCCGAGCTACACTTCCAGCTCTATTTTTTATTCTTTATTTTTGAAACAGGGTCTCACTAAGTAGCTGAGGCTGGTCATGAACCTGCGATCCTCCTGTCTTAGCTTCCCAAGTACTGGGATTACAAGGGTGCACTACCACGCCTGGTTAAATAACTTTTTTTTAAAAGGGGGAATAAATACCTAAAACTCATCACTTCTACTACTACTTATTATGATCTGTGCTATTGAAGTTTTTATGTATCTTGTATCTCTGTGGTTGAAATCCTATATAATGCTGTGCTCCTGAGCATTTTTTCCCCAATTCCACCTTCAATGATATCACATTGGTAGCTTGAAATTAGCCATGCTGAGAATCTTTATGGTGCAGAGATTAGCAAACACCGTAAATTAGGGCCTGATTTATTATTTGATTTCTAGACTTAATGTGGTATAGAAAATGCTAATGTAAATGTTTCATGTATTTAGCTATTATACTGTGAATATAATATTCACAATATTAGAATAAAATATTCCCAGTTTTGTGATACTGTGAATCACTCAAAAATGCGGATATATTCTTCCATTATTCAAAAAAACTATTCACTTTAAAGCAGTCACTCACATTGTTGACATTATTGACATGAACAAAAATATCAGCCAAAACTCCAAAATACATATAGTGATCTGGTTGGTAATTTACCATCATATGTCTGGTCATGGCACGGTTGAATTCAGTGTTTTTTTGGGAAATAGACTACATAAGTTTATTACACTGCTATTCAGCTTTAGGAAATAACATTATAACAATAATTGAGAATTTAAAAAAGAAAGCTTGAGTTTTGAAAGCCATTAACCGTAGAGCATAATGATAATTTAAAAATACATATATTTTGAGTTCTTTGATAGGTCTGTTACAGATTAGAAAATAAATCACACAATTTAGAGTTTGAAGAATGATTAAAATTAATCTAGACAACTTGTCTCATAAATAGAAATTCTTTTATATATCAGTCATCTAGGCTTTATTCACATTTTTTTAGAAATAAAGTTCATTACCTGATAATAGCATTGGAGAATTCTAAAAGAAGAGTTCTTGTATTTAGTTAAAATTTTTTCTCCTTTAATTTCTACAAATTGGTACTTGCACTGACTTCTGGAAAATTATAGACGTGTAGAAATATAGAAGAGAAATTTTGTTTCCTCTGTAGAACAACCAAAACCTTCAGGTATAAAAGTTATAATATCTTCATTTAAATATCTTTGGATAAGAAGTATTCCTTTATTTAGTTCTTTTAATCATACATTGTGGGGCATGTTTTCTACACTGTGTAGGACTTGTTAGATTTTCAAACATTCATATCACAAATTTTGGCTTTTCTTAAGCTTGTGGACAAAGTAAAAGCCTTTAGGTATTTCTTTATGTGACTTGTACAAAAGTCAGTTCTTCTGTGTTCTGGTTCCTTAAACCTCAGAACAAATCATTGTGTTTATTGACTTGTCTTTATATTGCCTTCAGCATACCATTCAATTGTAGAAATGATATTGAATTATAATTTATCATTTTTCATATTTATTAATCCTATCCGCTTTTTGGGTTGGTTGAATGTTTGATTATCACTTAATGTTTATTGTCCATATTTATATTGTATAAAATGTTGAATTTCAGAGGGTTATGGGGACATAATCCTCCTTTAAATAACCCCCTATTCACTTCTACCCATTGTCATTACTCTTTTCATCATTGTGTGTCCACTTACTAGTTCTACTAAATAATTTCACCATTTTATATTCAGAAGCCCATCATGGTATGTTTTGATAGATAAGTTTTATTAATATTTATGGCATCCATTTAATAAAACACACATAAGCACTTCTGTCCTTGAAAATTAGACATTTTTTAAAAATCCTGGCATTGCTAACTATTAAAATCATATTCTACCACAAATGGAAAGATAGAAAATCCATTACGAATGGTCGACCAGATATTAAGACATCAAAAGAGAAGAGGAATAAGAGCATCACTGGAGATAATTGATAATCAGGGCCATTGAATTACGTGGGATGATAAGAAATACCCTGTGCCATGAGAATATAGTTTATTCACTGAGGAAGTATTCTGGATCAGGCAAAATTTTAGGGTTCTGGAATCAACAGGATTCAAACACCTTTCTTTCCCTCTTCCTTTTATTAATTCCTTTGTAACCTATGTTGTGAAATTTTAACAGCAGTTGCATCTGAGTGTGTATGGGTGTTTCTTTGCTAGGGATAGCACCTTCTTCCTTCTCTCTTTCTGCTTTTGACAAACTAATATCATGCTACTTCAGAGCGTTATTTTGAAGATTAAAAGAATAGTTTTAACATGAAATTTGCCTAGCATACTTCCTTGTATTTAGCAGATAGTAGTAGCGACCTTAGTTTAATTTCTTCTTCTTAAATTCTGTTGACCAATCATAGTGAAAGTTGTCATGAAGTTGTGCCAGTGTGTGTTGTTGTCTCATTGTAATTTTCTTGTTCTCCATCCTCCTTCATCCTACCTGAATTGGTTTTATTAGTGCTGGAAGCAAAGAAAATTTTGGTCATTGGACTAAACAGTATTACAGTCTGAGTTTCCTTTATCTGAAATGCTTGGGACCAGAAGTATTTCAGATTTCAGAGTTTTTTGGATTCTAGATGTTTGCATAGACTTCACTGGCTAAGCATCGCTAATTCAAAAATCTGAAGTCGTAATTGTAAATGCTCCAACATTCAAAACTGAGTTGTTGACATGCCACTCAAAAGTTTTTAAAAATTTGCAGCATTTTGGATTTTGAATTTTAGGATTTAGGGATGCTGAACCTATAATAGAATAATGTCTTTCTCTTTTAGTTATTTATACATTTATTTATTTATTTATTTATTTATTGCGGTACTGGGGATTGAACGCAGGGACGTTCTACCTCTGCGCTACGCCCCCCGGCCCTATTTTTTATACTTTATTTTGAAACCGTGCCTCACTAAGGAGAGAGAGACAGAGAGAGACAGAGAGAGACAGAGAACACGAGAGAGCTGAGGCTGGCCATGAACCCGGATCCTCCGGTCTCCGCCTCCCAAAGTACTGGGATTACAAGCGTGTGCCACCACACCTGGCTATACATTTATTATTTATTAATTTATGGTAATGGGATTTGAACCCAGGGACTTCTAAGCACTGTACCATTGAGCTATATCATTATCCCTTAAAAATTTTTTTTCTTTGAGACAGTATCTTGCTAAACTGCCCAGGGCGGCCTTGAACTTGCAATACTCCTGCCTCAGTCTCCTGAATAGCTGGGATTAAAGGCATGCTATAGGAATGTACCACCAGATCTGGCATGTTTTTACTTTTAGTTGGCACCAGGAATTGTACATATTTTAGTGGTACAGTGTGACATTTTAGTATATATATGCAATGTGCACAGATCAGGTCAGGATAATTGAATGCCTTTTTCTTCTTACTGCTCTACAAAATCACAGTTCAAAAGCAACCTCTTCTAGGAATCATTCCCTGATTTGTTGTTTCATCTTATAGCTGACATTCAAGTTCTTTTGTTTTGGGTTTCTTTTTTTGTTTGTTTGTTTTTGGCACTAGGGATTCAACCCAGAGCCATTCTACCTCTGAGCTATACCCCTAGCCTTTAAAAAAAAGTTTTTTTTTTTTTAATTTTGAAGCATGGTCTTCCTAAGTTGCTGAGGGTCTTAAGTTACTTTTTAAAATCATTTTATTTATGTGTATTTGTATAGGGTATGGGTTCCTCCTTAAAAAGTAAAAATCTAAGATCCTAGAATGTGGAGATGGTCGTGTTGTGTTTATGAGTACTTGAGTTAAGTGGCTATCACTATTCAGAGTATTCATTTTTAATTCAGTCCAAGACAAAGCTACTTGTTAAAAAATAGAGAATATTTGGAAGGTAGAGGTAAATGGCTTAGAGGACTATGAAGAAAGAGTATATTTGGATAAAATTCACAATCTCATCGGGTTTTTTTTTAATTTCCTTAGCTGCACACCTGATTACATTAATTATTTTATGGCGGGTTTTACTTTTGTTTTTTAACTTGAGGGTTTCTATAGTATGAATTAGTAGTCTTTTAAAATCTCTTGGTTCAATAAATTGTAATTAGGTTTTGGTAATTAAATTACTCTTTCTTTTTCTTTCAGATTGAGGTGGTACCATGCAGCAAGAAGCAGAGAGATGTAGAGTTCGAGCCAAAAGGCCTGACATGGCACTTTATGTCCCTAAAGCCCGAAGGGATGCAGTGCTCCTAAAGATAGGTGATGAGGAAAAAAGCTGTGGTCCTCCTAACTCTGTGATTAAAGAACAACTCAAAGAAGGTCTCTCCCAAAAGGAGATCTTTGAAGGCAAACCTGAGGCTCAAAGACTAAGTGTTAATACTGATGGACAAGAGAATACTTGTAGGGCAGGAAGGAAATCTGCAACAAAATTAAGAAAAGACACATGCCTTCAAAAAATGAATAAAGATAGTACTAGGAGAGGAGCCACAGGATCCAAAGAAGTATTATCCCAAGAACAGCAAAGAGTCTCCAGTGCTGGGATTATGCTTGGTGTATCTTTACAAAGACATTCTAAACCAAAGAGGGTGGAGTGTTTGGACGTTCATGTGATAGGTCATGAGGAGGGGATACTTGGCTCACAGTCTTGTTCAGAAATCAGTGAGGCTCAGTTTCTAAACAAACTGTTTCAGAATGTGGAAATCTGTGATATCAATAGGCGTGAACTAAGTGGGGAAACTTTGAAAGACACAGATTTGGAAAACAGAATTGAAACTGATGTCAAAGTTGTGGTATCTCAGTTTCCTAGAGATTTTACTACTATATTGGAACCTGAGAGTGTGATTACACCAGTACATTTAAGTCCAGATTCTGAAATTGAACAACAAGGTATGCAAACATCAGATGGAATGTCAAAGCTCAGCAATGGAAGCATCACTGCTGTTTCTGTTCCTGGAGGTCCAGAAGATGTCATTGATCAAACTTGTGTAGACTTTGAAGCTGAGAATGTAGGTGATATAGCCAACAGCACAGGTTTCATCTTGGGTCAGAAAGGTATGGATTTCATTCCTGAGACTATGGGTCATATCTCTCATGAAATGTCTATAGTCAGCAAATTAGAGAGCACACATGGCATTATTGATCCAACAATGATTAGAGAGTGTGAGAATGACAGCACTGTTGATGAATTATGTGGCAAGGATGAACCTTTTGATAAACTTGTCCTTGCTCATGAAACAGATACAGATAATGGATCTAAGAGTGTAGGTGATGTTACCAGTAAGGCATGTGTGATGGACATCACAGGTGCCATACATGATCATAGAACTGTAGGCAGTCCTTGTGTAGTTGGAGTTAGACTAGCTGATGAGACTTGTAACAATACAAGTAGTTGCTCAAAATATATAGATATGAGTGCAGATGCAGCCTCTCTTCATGTTGCCAGAAATGAGAATAACTCTGAAAATTTCAGCAGCCTGACTGCTTCCTCAGATATTTATGCTCAGAGTATTTCATCTAGTTTTACAGAGTCAACAGGAAAGTTGATAGAGAGCTTGTCAGATTGTGCTTCCCCCTTACCTATAAAGAAGATTGCTGGTAGTAATTGTAACACTTTTTTGGACTCTGAACTCGGTACTCAGTCAAATGGGACAAAAGTACTTTCAGAGAGTGCCTTGGGCAATGATCTCAATAGTGTTGGCGATATAACAGAGGCATTGCATGAACTAAGAACTGCTGAAGAGTTCAAAACAAAAGAGCAAGATGACTCAGAGAATATAGAATTTGGTGTATCATTTTCTGATAGAGAATCATCTATGGAAACATCCATGGAATTAAAGGCAACTGAAACTTCTCACATAGAGGGAAGTATTGCTACTGAGGAGAGCTGGGAATCTATGTTTAATGATGATGGGGACTGCGTGGATCCACGTCTTCTGCAAGAGGTATGTTCTGTTGAAATTGCTTGATGCTTAGACATTTTTATAAATTTGGGGAAGCCTACATTATTTGGAGAGTATTTTGATAAACATTTGTGTACATGCACACATTTACTCCAATTTAAATACTAAGTCTTTTGTTTCTGACAAACTGGAAGTATAGAAAAAATTTTCACATGGCTGTCAAAGAGCCCCATGAGGCTGAGGAGGGCATCTATTGGGCAAAACTGACTTTTCAGTACCAAGCAGTTCCACCTCATTCTTAGGAGTTGTTCTCATATACTGAGTTTCACTATTACCTTGAGTACTTCTACTGTTCAAGTCAGGAAACATCATATTTTAAACATTTGTTAGAATGAAATAATAGAGCAGAGTTGCTATGAATGAACATCCATGAGTCCTTTGAACTTAACATGCAAATTGATATGTATGTACATTTCTTCATAGCTTTTATCAGATTCGTAAAGGTAGTGGTTCCTAAGCATGGTTCTTAGACCAGCAGCATAAGCATTACCTAGGAACTTGTTAGAATTGTAAACTCTTTAGCTCAGCAACATGTATATTTATAACTTTTTCAGGTTATTCTAATACATGTAAAATTTCAGGACCACTGCTCAGAGGTAATACACAAACTTAAATCTATATCAGAATATGAGTGGGGAACTACAGATGGTGATAAGAAAATCATTGTTAAGCAGAGGTTTGAGACTCATCAGGTCAAGAAATACTAATAATGTGGGAAGGCGGGTGAACATAGAGAAGTTTTTAGGGGTCAAAGCATTAGAAGTCTTAGTCTGAGAAAGAAAGTGGCATTCATGGGAGTGGACAAAAGGACTGAAGAGTAGAGAGCACATGTGTGTATAGGATATAAGCAGCAGCTTCCTGTGAGAAAGGGCATGGCATGCAGAGCCTTTTACACAGAATTGTATTCAATAAATATTGATTGATTGGATGGAGATCATAGGACAGAATTGGGGCTATCTGTCTTTTTGGGGTAGCCTCCAGGGGCTTTCAAAATACTACTGCTGAAACTCATATTCAATGTGGCACCTTAGGTATATTGCTCCGTATCAAGGTGGGGGTCAGAAATGCAACTTGGCTTTTCAGGTCCAACTCAGTATTTTGGGGATCATGGTAACATAGTTAAAAGAGGACACTGGTATGACTTTAAGCTGAAAATGCCACCAAAACAGAGTATGTCGTGTTTTTAGCTGAAGACAACCGGTGCCTGGATGTCTTTGGAGGTATTTAGGAAGGAGAGGTATGTTGAGGGATAAGAATGGATGACAGCAGAAAAGAGAAGATGGATTGAGACTACAGTTAACACACCCAATTCCAAACTATATTTGAGGTAGGATAGAAGAAATAAGTTGAGGAATAAACCCTTCCCTTGTGACATGTTTTCTTCTGCTTTGGGTTTTAGAAGATGTAATAATAATAATGTTATTAAAAGATGTTACAAATCCATTAACATAATAGCCCTTTGGTGACTTTTACTCTTAGTTTATTATTTATATTGTTCCAAATGTACTTTATTAAATGCTAAACCAGAGTGCCTACCTTGAAAATTTTCCAACCTAAGATTTTTGGCTATTTTCCCAGCTTGCCTATTTATTTGTTGATAATGGCTAAACATACGGAGGAGGTATATCTAATACTTTTAACAGGCAGAAAGGTATGCTGTAGAGTAGGATATACCAGCCATTGGCATATGAAGCAATTTCCTGTGACATTTGCCCCTCTAAAACTGCCATCGGGAGGAAAGGCATAGTTAAGTCATTATTAAGCTCCCAGACCTGCAACTCTTGATGAATCTCCAAAGATCACCCTTAATATTTTAAAGCCATGATAGGGAATGCCCAGAAACTTAAGTTGGTAATGGATAAAAGAGAGAATGTTGTCAAGACTTCTTTTTAGCCTGCTAACATCTTGGTACAAGATCACAGGAATTACTGTGTTCTTTAGAAAAAATTTTTGCCAGGCGTGGTTTAATCCCAGTACTTGGGAGGTGGAGACCGGAGGATCCGGGTTCACAGCCAGCCTCAGCTACTTAGTGAGACCCTCCGTAACTTCGTGAGACCCGGTTTCAAAATACAGGATAAAAAATAGGGCCAGGGGTGTAGTTCGGAGGTAGAATGCCCCTGGGTTCAATCCCCGGTACTGCAAAAAAAAAAAAAAATTTTTTTTTCATAGTCCCTCTGTCTCCTATATTGATCAGCAAATTTATTGGTGAGAGAGCTAGTGGGGTACCAACAACATAACATAATGTCAGATACTGGAATTTGGCAACTTCATTAGCCATATCTGTTCTTGATTTGAGTTTTTAAATAGAGATAAATAAGGAGTCCTGTGTTTTGTTTTGCTGTACTGGGGATTAAACTCAGGGTTGTTCTACCTCTATGAGTTACACCCCCAGCTCTATTTTATTTTTTATTTTGAAACAGGGTCTTGCTAAGTTGCTAAGGCTGGCCTCAAACCTGCAGTCCTCCTGTCTCAGCCTCCTAAGTATTGGGATTACAGGCCAGTGCCCTGCACCCACCCTTGATGATTCTCCTGTATTTTAAGGCCTCTCATTTGGAAAGCCCTTTTGTTAAAGAAGGCCACTAACAATGTATAATCATGAATAAAGAAGAGTAAAGGAATAGCGCCCATTCCCCACCAGTCTTCCTGCTCTTTGTGTGCACACTCAGATTCTCACACTCACACTCACTCTTTGTCTCGCTATAGTCTTCTGCAAAATGTCCATTTTTAAGTGGAAAACTCAAAAGAGGAAGGAAAAATGTATAGCCCACCACTTAAAGCAAATTTTATGAAACACAAAGGGAGAGCCGGGCGTGGTGGCGCACGCTTGTAATCCCAGTACTTTGGGAGGCGGAGACCGGAGGATCTGGGTTCGCGGCCAGCCTCAGCGCTCTCTCTCTCTCTCTCTCTCTCTCTCCCTTTCTCTCTCTCTCTCTCTCTCTCTACCTAGTGAGGCCCTCCGCAACTTCGTGAGACCCGGTTTCAAAATAAAGTATAAAAAATAGGGCCGGGGGCGTAGCGCGGAGGTAGAACGCCCCTGCGTTCAATCCCCGGTACTGCAAAAAAAAAAAAAACACACAAAGGGAGGAAATCCGTTCATATCCTACCTCGTAGAGGTCTTGTAAGTAGTTAACTTTGCAGTTCAATAGCAAATATGGAGTGTTTAGAGTTTGACAGATTATAAATTGCAAAAGGCTAGACAGATATGTTATTCTTACTACTATGTTAAAGGCACTGGTGGTACATTCCAGCCATTTCTCTAAAGTTGTTTATATTTTATTTGGATAGACAGTATGTAACCAAATGACTAGGTAGTCACATAGCATTCTGAAGGATAATTAATATAAAACAACATATAAAACAGCCTTATAAAGTATGTGCTAAGACTTTTTGATTATCTGATGAATGATATAGACAATGGCTCCAAGCTGGGCATGGTGGTGCCCATATATAACTCCAGTACTTGGGAGTCTGAGACAGGAGGATCACAGGTTCGAGGCCAGCCTCAGCAACTTAGTGAAATCCTCAGCAACTCAGTGAAACTCTGTTTAAAAAAAAAAAAGGGCTGGGGTGTAACTTGAGTTACACCTGAGTTCAATCCCCAGTACCAAGAAGAAGAATAAAAAGACAATGGGCTCCAAAAGGAGTTTGGATCCCCCAGGGCTAAACTGGCTGGTATAGTTTCATGTTAGCTCTTAAGATATTATAATTATAGTTCCCACTTCTATATTTTTCTCTATGTTTCTAATTTCTATTTTCTAAAAAAAAAATTTTTAGCAGTTTTAGGTTTACAGAAAAAAAAATGAATCATGCAGTTTGCATGTACCCCCTCACCCTTTTATTACTATTTATATCTTCATAGTGTCTTCTGATACTTCCAGGTCATTTTAACATATTCATAATTAATATTTTTCTAAAAATTTTTGAATTGGTGTTATTGACAGGCAAGCAGGGACTTGTATTCTAGTGCAGTCACTTGGGCCATCCAGTGAAGAATCTGATTGAATTGTATACTCTGTGTTCAACCCATTATTGATGACTAGATCTCTGATTCACATAGAAAGAGGGAACCTTAATTAGGTTCTATTGCTCTTTAAAAAAAAATGCAGGTGACTCCCAAAATTAAAAAGTCTCCTTTCTGAGCTCTGTTAGATGTGTTGCATAATGTTTTTTTCCTGTGAGTCAGCATACATATCAGCAGCATTTTAATTCTGATCCCCTTTCAAAACTAAAGAAAAGTAAACAGTTCGGGCTTATATTGTCAGCCCAAGGGAGACTTTTATTTAAGTATTATTTTCTGAAGCTTCAGTGATTCCTGGTATGCTTGTTCTGTACTTGGCAATGCTTTTTTTGCTGTGAACTCCCATGAGATATGGTATGTCAGGTATGGTTGGGGCAGATGGAGAAGGGATAGCAATATAACTCATAATGTTTATTCCATTTAATCCATTACTTGTTTAGTAACAATAACAGGGAGCGAGAAGGCTAGAGTTGATAAAGAGAGCCAGAATACATTCCTTTCCCTGGTTAGGAAAAAAGACAGCTTCATCCAAAAATTAAAAATTAATTTATGTTTAAAAGTTTGGTTAAAGACAAAAAAAGTCTTTGGAATTAAATCTTATCCACACTGTGATTTGAATTAATTTCACTATTTGTATCAGAAAATATTGATGTGCTGGTTAGTCTGTTGCAGAGCTTTGGAAAGGAGAGCTGAGGAGGAAAGGAATGACATAGCTATAGGCCTGACTGCTGAAATGGATAGCCAGTGTCCAAATAAATTTAAATTGAGAATTCTTTTTTGTGTGATGACTCAGGGGTTGGAGTATGGGAAGATGTAGATTTGCAATAAGGCCTGTCATCTGGACAGAGAGAATCTAAGTGCTAATCAGTAATTGTATACAAAGGATCTTATGCGTAAATTGGCCAAAGGCTGAGATTGTTAAGGAAAAGCCAATGGAATGTACCAGACTTGAAGTATCAAGACTGAATTGCTGTTGGTTGGTATTGTATTGCTTGCTTGTGTCAAGATTGGCTTACTTTTTTTTTTTAAGTTACTGGGGATTGAACCCAGGGGCATTCTACCTCCAAGCTGTACCCCAGCCCTTTTTTTTTTATTTCTTGTTTTGAAATAGGGTCTCGCAAGGTTGCTAAGCTTGGTCTCAAACCTGTGATCCTCCTGTCTTGGCCTCCCAAGTACTGGGATTACAGGTATGCACCACTATGCCTGGTTGACTTCTTTTTTTTTTTTTTTTTTTTTGCGGTACCCAATAAACCAGTGGATCTGAGTCTGTTGTTGAAGGTCAGAAGTACATATCTATTGCCTGTTGCTCTGAGAGCTAGATAACAAAGGACTAATACTAAAGTCATTAAGGAGAAATTTTTTTGTGGGAGAACATCCCTGCATATGATGTAAGGTTTTAGGTAGCTAAAGGTAAGTAACATGAGGAAAAAGTAGTTCGTGGTCTAGAGAGATCAAGCAAGAAGCAGAATGACAATGACAATTTTGTCTGCTTTGCAATTTTTCTTAGGTCCTGCGGACAATTTTTGTCATTGAATATCATAGCAATACTTGAGTAAAGCTACCAGAACTACTTGGGGAAAATTCAAACCTTTAGCATTTACAGGCTTGATTTAGTTTTACTATTTCAGCCTAGTGTAGGCTTTACCATTCTACATCATCAGTGATATCTATCTAGTCCTTCCAAGTATACTGGGAGAAAAAACTGTTATGCTTCCTGGCCTTCTCAGTCTCTCTTCTCTTTTAACTGTAATGGCGCACGCTTGTAATTCCAGTACTTGGGAGGCTGAGACAGGAGGATCACAGGTTCTCGGCCAGCCTCAGCTACTTAGTGAGGCCCTGTTTCAAAATAAAGAATAAAAAATAGGGCTGGGGGTATAGCTTGGAGGTAGAATGCCCCTGGGTTCCATCCCCAACACTGCACAAAAAAAAAAGTTTGCTTGTTGAGCTTATGAGTCTTATTCTCAGAAATGACTAGTACAATAAATAATTAGTATTCTATTTCATTGAATTGAAAATGCTATTGATTATGAAATATACCATTATTTTATGTAACACTATGAAAGAAAAAACTTTTGACATAGTGCTTTCCTTTTAGAATTTTAATTTCATAAGTAAAGAACTCTAGACTTAATTGGACATAAATTTTTGTCATATATCATTCTTTTACATGTACCAAAAAATATAGGTAAAATAAATTGCTTAAGATTTTACTAAAATTTCATGTTCATGGTCCAACTCTAATAATTTCTTGTTTCAGTCATTGATATTGACGCTTTTCCCTCCAGTATTATTCACTCCGCTATTAAGAACTTTGATGCATTTCTTAAAAGAATACATAAAATAACCAAAATTGTTATTGGATTCCTAAGCTACCTTTATTACTTATGTATAGCTTTTCTTATATCCAAAATTTTCTTCCACTCTGCTGACCACCCTCTCTGCTAGTTTTTGTACTGGTGCTTTTGATGCTTGCGCATATGTAGGCAAGCAGTGATACTGTGATTATAAGATTTATCCTGATGGCTGAATATTGAAATGTAAAAAAAGGTGCATCTTAGAACTGATGAAATGTAGTATATTTCTGTGTTTGTCAGCTTTTCGTTGCTGTGACAAAAATACCTGACACAAACAACTTAAAGGAGGAAATAATTTGTTTTGGCTCATGTTTCAGAGGATTCAGTCCATGGTTGGCTGGCTCAAAGGTAGAAAAATCATAGCGGAAGGACTTGATGGAGGAAAGTTGCTGAGAGAGGGAGAGGGTGTGTGCATGCATTCACACATTCGTGTTCACAGACAAGATGACCCTCCCAGGGTACACCCTCAGTGACCTACTTCCTCCAACTAGGTGCCATATTCCATTAGATCATCCAGCTATTAAGGCCAGAGCCCTGATGGTCCATTCTTTGCCTAGAAGCCCTATCTCTGGATCTTACTGCATTGAGGACCATGTTCAGCACATGAGACTTGGGGGGACATTCCAGATCCAACCATAGCAATATCCACCTGTGAGGTGTTACGATATATTGCGCTCCCTCAAGTCCTCATGTTATCTTTGTAGCCACACTGAATTAATCAACAAATACTATATTCCTTTGAGGCCCCGTGACTCTGTAGACTTCGTTTCTTCTGACTATTATACTTTTCATTGCCTTTTTAAAGTATTTCTTTACTTGGGCACTGAAGAAGCAAAGTTTGGGCACTGAGTAAGCCAAGTTTGTTCTTTCTCTGCCTACTGGTGGTTCTTTCTTCTTTTGTATAGTTTTATTATGTGTTAAATTTCTTTGTTCAAGTTCTTTTTCTGATGGATGTTGATCATACTTTAAATGTTTGTTAGGTGGTCAGAATAAGGTTGGAGGAGGTCTAGGTGTAATATAAGGTGGTGTGTAATGAATTCTGTAAAGTACAAATGACCTAAGTGCTGTAGAACCACAGAGGACAAATCAGATTATACATGCTTTGGGATATTTAGGGGAGGATTCCTAGAAGAGATGGTATTTGAGTGTGTCCATGGAGAATATTATATTTTGAGATGTGCAAAATGACAGGTGCAAAAAGCACTTGGAAATTAATGCAACCAAAATGATAGGCATGAAGGAACAAGATGTGTGGAGGCCTGGTAGCCATTACTCCTTGGTGGGAATGTGGTATATTTTACAGGATGACATGAGATAATACAAGAAAAGTAGTAGATTACTACTGCTGCTGTAATAAATTATTAGAAACTTAGTGACTTTGAACAGCACAAATTTATTATCTTAACAGTTCTGGAGATCAAAATGGGTCTCACTGGACTAAAATCAAAGTGTTGGCAGAGCTGTATTCTTTTTTAGAAGCTCTAGGATTTATTTTCTTGCCTTTTTCAGCTTATAGAGTCTGCCCCACATGCCTTGGCTTGTAGCCTTTTGTCCACAAAGCTAGCAACAGCCAGTCAAGTCTTTCTCATAACACATTATTCAGATACACTAATTCTGCTTCTCACCTCTTCCAGTTTTAAAGACCCTTGTGATTGCACTGGGCCCACCCCGATGATCTCCCCGTTTTAAGGCCAGCTGATTAGTACCCATAATTACACGTCCTTAGTTTACTTTTACTGCATAATGAGATGTATTCACAGGTTTTAGGAATTAGGATGTGAACATTGTTGAGAGGCCATTGTTCTGCCTACCATGGATATGTTGGGGCCAGATTATAGGAGCTTTAAACACAGCTTTGAAGATTTTTGAACAAGGGAATAACATGATCAGAATAGCATTTTTGGAAGTTTAATTTATAGTCTATACGTTATCTAGAATATAGGATTAGAAAGAAATGAGCAACCCTGAGTTTTGTTTTCACTTTGCCATTGATATTTTCTTTCCTTCCTCCTTCCTATAACAGCTTGATGTATTCCTAAATCCTCAATCAGAGAGAATTACTTATCTTGAACATTGTTACAGCCACTGTTTCTGATTCTGTGTACTAGAGGCCATTTCACTTGTTATGGAAAGAGTACTAGATTAGTAGTCAGGGGACTAGAGTTATGATCCAAACTTTGTCAGTAATTTGATTTGTAACCTTAGGGATATCCTTTAGTCTCTCTGTGATGCAATTTTCCATCTGTATACAGTAATCAGGATAATAATAACAGCCCATGCAGCATGCCCATCGGACAGAGATATAAAGATAACCTTATTCCAAAATAATGTCGCGTATTTTTATTTTTTGTGTGTAGGGAATAATTCAGAACTTTTTGTCTTTCCTTTTGTATCTTAAAAAACAAAGGATTAAACAATAATAATAAAAAGTCCGGTGATCCATGCCTCAGTGACTTTCTATCCTCCATCATTATTATTATATTTTTCTCTCTGCAAGTAGACATCAGGGTGATTATTTTATGCCAAGTCAGGTAATATATTACAGACCTGTTTTCAAGACCAGTCTAAAATAGGCTATATGAAACTTCCAAGCCCTCACTTTTGAGAAGTTAACATATGTTTTGTGGAAACTAGTTCTACATATGAAGAAATATCAGATTTCATTTATGTTTTATAAATAGAAAGACAAATTACTGGTAAAAAAAAAATCCTAAAATGTTTATGATTCCTAACCCAAAATTATTTACTCTGAGTCATTTGCAAACTTCCCCTTGAACTGTAATAGATACTTTGGAATGAATCAAATTCTAAACTTCTTGCCTCTATTGTTGGTCTATCAAACCTTTCTTAGCCATAAAAAAGAAAAAAATATGTGGGCCTTACAATATGAAGGTTTCACATTGACTATAGGAAGTATTGCTCTACTACATACAACTCTTAAGGTAAATGTTTTTGTCTACAATAGAAATAAAATGTGAGCCACGTGTATAATTTTGAATTTTCTAGGAGCCATATTAGGAAAAGTAAAAACAAATGGATGGAAATAATATATTTTAATATGTCCACATACTATTGTAACACGTGATCAATGTAAGAAATTATTAATGAGATGGTATCTTACATTCCTTTTGTTTTAGATGAATGCTTTTTTAATATGCTTTTATTGGTGCATTATAGTCTCACATAATGTAAATCATGTTGACAGTGACATACATGCACACAGTACTTGCTTTTTTGTATTACATCTTTGAAATCTGATGTTTATTTTATACTTAAAATTCATCTCAATTTGGACTAGCCACATTTCAAGTATTCCATAGCCACATGTGACAGGAAGCTACCATATTGGATAGTCCATCTGTCCTGTAAAGGTATCTGTCATTACCTCAGATCTCAGAGCTTTTCTTTAAAGCTCTATACTACTGTATCTAATCCCTCTATGTCAGTGGTCCTACCCTCCCCCCCTCAGTCTTGCTCTGGTCCTAACTTCCATCTTCATACTGTTTTATCCTCTTTGACATTTCCCCCTTTATGCCACCTACTCCTCCCTCCATCTCTCTGTCAAATTCCCTTGCATTTTTTTTTTTTGAGATCCTCAGGAGAGTGCCATTAGCAGTATGGCCTCTTACCTACACACACACACACACACACACACACACACACACAATAAAAATGTGTTACTAGTAGAACTGTAAGCTGCTCCCAACAATATCCATATCATGGAGAAATGAAGAGTTCTTTCTCTTCTTAGGAAAAGTTAGGAATCCCTGATGATAATGGAGTCTCTGTTATAGGAAAAACTAGCCAAAGGTATGTAACTTGTAGGCTTTCTATCTGTTGTTCTGTGAAATGTAGAATAAGAATCACATTTTTTTTTTTTTACTGTTATTAACACTTTGTTTTAAATCAGTCTCAGAAGCCAGAGCATTCAGTATTTTCCTCAGAAATGACAAGTAGGTGTACAAATTCAGTGTTACTGACCAGGTTAGACTAAGTAAGTCAAATTTTCTTGCCAGACCATCTTGTCTTTTCCTTTCTCTTGATAATGAGTTCTTAGGATTTATATTTCTAAGGGGTTTTATAGTCTGCATTGTACTACTCATAATGCATTATTTACCCCAACTTACAAATGCACATATATGCAGTGCTTTGTATTGTTTGGTTGTTAAAATCAATGCCAGCAATCAAAAAATGAAATGAAGACAACAGTTTCATTGACAATACCATCAAAAAGAATAAAATACTTAGGAATGAATTTAACAAAAGAAGTATAAAACTTATACTCTGGAAACTGCAAAATATTGTTGAAAGTAATTAATGAATACCTAAATAGGTAGAAAGACATCCCATGCTCATTTATCAGAAAACAGTATTGTTCAGATACTTCCCAAATTGGATAACATGTTCAATGCCGTCCCAAATGCCTGTTTTTGCAGAAATTAACTAACTGATCCTCAAATTCCTGTGGGACTGCAAAGGGCCCAAAAAACCAAAGTAATTTTGAAAAAGAAGAGTACTCAAACTTCTTTTGTGTGTGGGGGTGGGGAGGGTACTGGGGATTGAACCCAGGGGCATCCTACCTCTGAGCTACACCCCCAGCCCTTTTTATTTTTTGTTTTGAAACAGGTTCTCACTAGGTTGCTGATAGTCTTACTACATTGCTGAGGCTGTCTTTGAATCTGCGATCCTCCTGTCTCAGCCTCCCAAGTACTGGGATTACAAGCATGTGCCAGGATGCCCCACTTCAAACTTCCTGATTTCAAATCTTAATAAAAAGCTATGATAATCAAGGTAGTGTGATACTAGCATAAGTGTCATACTTCTAAGTGACTACAGACTCCTCTTGTCTGTGAGTCTAGGTAACTATTCTAGTTAACACTAGTCTGCCCTAAACTTAAGAATTTGTTAAAGGTTTAGTTGGTATCTTCTTGCTCGCTTGTATGGTGGCCACTTCCTGTGGTCTGCCAAAGGGAAAACTATTTATGTGTTCTCTTTCTTTTTGGGAGGCACTTGTCATTCTGTGGACATTGGTTCCCTTGGTTGTTTTGCAAACTCAACTCTTGTGAACTCAAGAAAAATTATGAATTTATAGACCAGCTGGTCTTTCCTCTTGTTACAGTGGGAGGAACAGTCTCTTCCTGCCTTCTACATCTTAAGTAAAGGGGAATTAATATGGAATTCCCTAGCTATCGGGGAATAAGAAGAATAGGGAAAGCATTCAGGAATCTAAATTCAGTTACTACAACCATGAAGTTTCTAATACTGACCTCAGTGAATTTGAGTTCCCACATCATTGTTCCTAAGAACTGATAATCGAGAATAAAGTGGAACTTTACAGTTTACATCACAACCTTGATATATAGTAAACGCTTTAAAATTTGTTTAAAGTGTGTTGTTTTATTTGAATGCCAATTTGCTAAACATTTACTACATGTCATTTAGTCCACATACCTGTCTATGAGGTATAGGTACTATTATTACCATTTTTTTTAGATGTAAAACTGAGGCTTAGTGGAGAAAAGAAACTAGAGATACAAGAATAAACATTTATCAGTATTACATAAATCATCTCCCCATTTCTCCCTCCCCAATAAAGCAGTTAAATCCATTTTGACTTCACATTGCAAGTTTTCATTTTCTTTGACATGAAAAGAAATACAGTATAAAAGAAGGCAAGCTTGAAGGGACATAGTTGGCCTTTTGATTAACAAGAGGGGATATTGTTAAGAATCTAGTGGCTTTGGGTGGTTAGTAGTAGCATTGAGGTTTCATTTAAAAATAACAATGACTGTCATAGTTTTGCTGCCACTTTCCCCTTTTCCTTCTGTTTTAGTGTGAAATAGTTAATAGCCTTCTGCATGCCCCTTTTTTTATAAACAGGATAGTAGAATTTTCAGTGTTTTTCATTTCCATTAATTCCTTCACTAGCCTACTATATGGTAATTCTTTTACATAATTCAAACTAGGGATTTTGAGTATAATTACTTACACTACTTACATTTGTCTTAACAAATTCCTTTTTAAACTCTTCTCACCCTTGTTTTTGCAGTACTAGGGATTAAACCCAGGGGCATTCTAACTATGAGCTACACCCCCAGCCCTATTTTTTAATTCTTTATTTTGAAACAGGGTCTCACTAAGTTTCAGAGGGCCTCATTCAGTAGCTGAGGCTGGCCGCAAACATGGATCCTCCTCTCTCATCTTCCCAAGTACTGGGATTAGTGTGTGCCACCATGCCCAGCTTTAAAAAGTTCTTTTTTTAAATGTTTTTTTAAAAACATTTAAATGTTTTAAATGTTGTTTTATTTTTGACTTCCAGAAAAGAAACCCTGAAATGAGCCTGATCAATAAGCTCTATTAAAACAAATATTATTAATTCATCTTTTCAGCTATTTTCCGAGATTTAGTTTCTAAGTTGTGCCATTTATGACTCATCACATCACCACATTAATCAATCTATGTATTTCTTCCCTCTCCTCTCCTCTCACCTCACCTCACCTCACCTCACCTCATCCCTCACCCCTCACCCCTCACCCCTCACCCCTCACCCTCACCATTTCCTGTGCTGGGAATTGAACCCAAGGTTTTGCACATACTAGATAAGCACTCTACTACCACTGAACTACATCTCCTGTCCCCCAATCTGTCTATATTTACTCATTTGCACCCTATATTTACTTATATGATACGTACAAGCTAAGTTTCATGCATTGTCTAGCTGCTTGAATTTCAGTACCTTTTCAGATATTCCACATTTATAACATAAACTACTTGGTAAACACCTGGTCATCATAATATTCAAGAATAGCATTAATACAGAGACAGTGCCAAAGGTTAAGGAATGGGAACATGGAGACAGGGAGCAAGATTTTTTATATATAGGAGTTAATAGTCATGTACTTCTTCCTCCCTAGTTATCAGGGAATATGAAGAATAGAGAAAGCATCCAGGAACCTAGATTTGATTATTACAGCCATGAAGTTCCTGATATTGACCTCAGTGAATGTGAGTTTCCACATGTCATTGAAATTTATGACTTTCCCCAAGAATTTCGTACAGAAGACCTTCTACGGGTTTTCTGCAGTTACCAGTAAGTATTTGCAAGTGGTTACAGATGTTAGGGAAAGTGGGATGAAGTCTTCTGAAAAATCATCTCCTGTTTTCAGATTTCTTACTTTAGCGTCAGGTTTGTTTTCTTGTCTAGGTCCATTGGGAATCTATATCAAACTCTACTCTTCTTCTAAAGTCCTTAAAAATGTCAGTCTTTCTAGACCCTGTTTTAGCATTTAAGAAGATCGTCATCAATGATGACTTCAGAATATGTCTTCATAGTGCATTTAGTCTATTTATTGATATATTTGGACTTATATCCAAATGTATATATTTATATCTGCTTGCCAGCTTTGTGTGTGTGTTTACTTGTCCAGTCTTTTTTTCCTAGCTTTCTTTTGGATTGATTAGGTATTTTTTTCTCATTCTATTTTTTTGTTTTTTAGTGATAATCTTTATTCTTTGGTGGTTACTCTAGAAATTATAAATGCATGTTTAACCTACCATTGGCAAAAGCTGTTTTTGCCCCCTTTCTAAACACTAAAAGGGCTTTTAATTCCATTTCCCTCTTCTCCCTTCCCAACTTATATGCTAGTATGGCTATTTGAGTCTTTTTTCTTTTTTTTTTCTTTTTAAGTTCCATTTGAGAGTTATTATTATATTATATATCAGTGTTTAGATTTATCTATTTATTGTGTTCTTCATTTATACCTTCTTGCATATCATACCTTCCATCTGAAATCTTTTTCCTCTTGTATTGGGGTGGGCATATTCTTTAGCATTTAACTTAATAACAGTCTGTTGGTTACAAACTTAGTTTTTTCTTTAATGGCATTATTTTAGCCTCATTCTTGAAAGACATTTTTGCTGGGTATAAAATTCTAGTTGGTATAGATATTTTTCTCTCCGAAACTTTAATATATTCTTCTGTCTTTTGGCTTCCTCTCAATGATGAGAAGTCAAGGGACCTTTGATTGCAATCTATCTTTTCTCTTTGGGTGCTCTTAAGGATTTTTCTTTGTCTTTGTATTTTGCATTCTCACTATGATGCAAGCTTTGTGGATTTCTTTTTATTTATCCTAATTGAGATTATTTGGGCTTAATTAGTGGGCAAATAAATGTTTTTGTTGATTTTGGAGAAGTCTTAGACATCTCTTCAAATATTGCCTCTACCTCTTTTTTTTTTTACCTTCTCTAAGATGCTAAATAAATGTGTACTAGACCTCATTTAATCCTCATGTTACTTCTTTCATATATCCCATCACTTTGACAGATTTTGAATAATTCCTTTAGCTTTAGTTTCTAGTTCAGTTTTTTCTTTAGTTGTGCTTAATTGCTATTAAATCCATCCATTGTATTTTAAAATTCTATTTTATTATGTTTTTTATTTTTCAAAATCTATGTGGTCTTCCCCTTCCTCCACCCAGTATTAGAGCTTGAAACCAGCACCTCACACACTGAGATACATTTCTAGCTTGTCTTAGATTGTCATTAATAATAACATTTCATAAAACCAAAGGTGATTTTGTTGATGTCTAGAATTCCCTCAAGAATAGTTTATTCTTATGAATTGTTAACTTCCCTTTGCCTTGTTTCTTCCTAATCTTACCTGCAAGACCATTTTTTCCTATTAAATCCTAAAACATTCCCAAAAGAGAAGAATTTTAAAGGATTATGAAATCCCAGAGTCTGAAATGCCCTTCACTATACATCTAGATCTTTTCCTATCCATCTTGTAAACTATCCTATAGTATAGACTTTTACTGTCTTCAACTCCTGTGGTCATTTTCTGTCATGGTTAATCTTACCATTATATTCAGGAAATTGTCTGACCAACCTTCAAAGCCTCCTTTATTCATTTTTCCTTCAAAGGATTTTTTTTCCTTGACTTATTGTTGAATAAGGAAGATATTTTAGCTCTTGTCTTTTTTTTTCTTTAGAGCGATTTATAAAAAAATTTTCTAAAGGTCTTGGTACAAAAATAATGTCTGTGAGTCAGATACCAAAGTTAACATCATGTTCTCATCACCGTCTTCATCAATAGTAATAATCATCATGATGCACATTGCTATTAATAATAAAAATAGCACCATTTATTCATAAGATGCCTACTGAGTGCTCAACACCACATTCTTGGCCTTATCAGGGATAATCTCATTTCCATTTTCACAACTCTGAGGAAGCTATGGTGCCCATTTTTATAGACCAAGTCTCAAGAGCGTTTAAACCTACCCAGGGTCTCAAGGTGGCAGAACCTTGAGTCCATTTATATCTTACCCTCAAACTCATGCTCTTTTCAGTGAACACTACTGAGTCCTTGAGTTAGCTTCTATCTGAAAAAACATTGTTTTGTCATCATCTTGATAGTCTTTGTGCACACCGTATAAGCTCTGTTCCAAAATAAAGGTATTTTTCTAGTATTAAATGTTCAATCTTTAGATTCTTTCTAATCTGGTCTGAATTTCTCTTATCATGGTTTATTTTGTCCTGAATTTTTCTGACTTTGCCATAATCTTTCCTATTTTGTCTTTCTTACCTCTCTTCTATAACAAGTAAAAGTAGGTAAGCTTCTGCCTATAGTTGCTTTTTTTCCCATTACTTAACGTTTTTAAGGATTTGAATGACATCTTGCAGTATACCTCCCCTCCCTCTCTCCCTGTCCCTTCCGTCTCCCTTTCTCTGTTTCAGAGTTTATATTTGCATTAAATGCAGGTGACCTTCCCTGACTACCTCCTCCTCCTATATTCTCCTACCTTTCTTCTGCTTCTTCTTTCAGTATCTTCTCATTACCTGCTCATAAGAACATCTCTTGTAAATAGCGCATTAAATGCTTTACCTCCCCAAGGGACTTGTGAGGATTAATTAGTTGATGTCTATAAAATGGCTGAGAACGTAAAATACTCCCAGGTAGTTCTTTATGATTGTATTACTGCTTTTAAAATTCAGTGGCTTCTTCTGTCCTCCAAGCTGTTTTTATGTCATTATCCTCATTCCACCTGTGTGCTTGTTGTTTCTTTCTGTATCATGAAATGCTTTATACCAGTCTGTTTGAAAGATGTTTTATAGTAGAAAATTTTTTTTTAAGAATTTTTTGTTGTTGTTGCAGAAAGAAAGGATTTGATATTAAATGGGTGGATGATACACACGCCCTAGGAATATTCTCCAGTCCAATTACAGGTATTCACTTACTGCATTTCAGTGTTGCTTTCTTATTATCCATTTTCTCCTGGTACTTGTTCTTATTTCTCTACTATTCTAGCCAGTTGGCATTTTATTCAGTTAATATAGGTAATAGAATAGATACAGGTTTTTGAGGCATGGTGCTTTGGTACCCATGTGTTCTCCCTTTCCCTTTTCACCTTAATCCAGTGATACTTGGAGAGATAGTCAACTCCTTCCAAGGTTATTTGCAAAACTGTCAGTAATGATAGTGCATAAACAAATTATACATAGAGATTTAAGAAAACAGTGGGACTAAAAGTGCATAAACAGATTATAAAGATTTAAGAAGACAGTGGGACTACATCTTACAGTAATTGTAATTTTTTCACCTCAGACAAGTGAATTTGAAGTAGCCCCTTCAGCTATCTAATGAGAAATTGTAATAACTATTCTGAATATGATTGGGCCTTTGCAGATATATCATTGGGCTCATGATAGATCTGATGCAGAGGCATTCAGAGAAGTTAGAAGTGTTAGAATGTTGGTTTCTGTCTGGACCACCTAGAACATGGGTCCAGATGGTAAATAGTTAAAGCTTTGCGGGACAGAAGGTTTCTGTCACTACTTAACTCTGCTGTTGTAGCAAAAACAAAACAAAAACAAAAAAAGCATCCACAGACAATATGTAAACAAATGAGCATGGCTCTGTTTCATAACATTTTATTTACAAAAACAGGTGGTTGGCTGGATTTGGTCCTAGAACCATAGTTTGCTGATCCCTGATCCAAAATAATCACTACCAAGTTGTTCTTTGCAGATTTTATATACCTTAATATGTGTTTTTCTTGCCACAAAAAAAGTAGCATCTAGGAAATACTTTCTAAGAACTAGCCCTGAATTTTCTTCTGCATCACTCCACTTCTTATCTTCTACTTCCTTATGTTTATTCTTCCTTTCAGCTCGTGATGCTCTGGGTAGTAAACATACCATGGTGAAGATCCGGCCCTTGTCACAGGCCACAAGAGCAGCCAAGGCCAAAGCTAGAGCTTATGCTGGTGAGTCTATAATCTCTGGGTGTTTTCCTTGTTGATAGTGATGTTGTTGTTCTTTCTAGCAGTACTAGTGGAGCTCTAAAGACATCCAGAGTTTTAAAGACATCACTTTTATTTTTCATGTTAAAGAAAGCATAATTAAGAACAAAGCCAAAATATACCATATTGGAAATATGCCATCTGAATAGTCGCGTGGAGAGAGATAGTTACTGCAACCAGTTTCTGAACTGACATCCCTACCTAGTTTACCTTGTTTTAGCTGTTTCATAGAGTCACTGTAAAAATTTGTGTTAATGCAGATAATGAAGCCAGGGTTGGTTGTGCTTTGCCATGTTAATTTCCTCTGATAGTCATCTATCAGGCTTGTATTAATTACTGCTGATGCAGCCCTTGTTAGTCTATTTTGTATGTTAATTACTGAGGTAAATCACTGGGAGCTACAGTGCTTTCTCTTCCATACTCCCTCCTACTACTCCCCTTCTCCCATTCAGAGTTCCTCCAGCCAGCAAAGGAGCGACCTGAGACTTCAGCAGCCCTAGCCAGAAGGTTAGTCATCAGTGCCCTTGGGGTTCGAAGCAAGCAGAGCAAAACAGAACGGGAAGCAGAGCTAAAGAAACTGCAAGAAGCCCGAGGTGAGTTGGCATAATGGTGTTCTTCTCTAGTCCCCCCTAGAGTTCACTGTAAGGCATGTATTTTTAAAAAATATTTATGTAAGTCCAGCCCATTTTGTCATTTCCATTTTCTAAAAGTGTTCAGAAATTGTTTTTAAGCCTTACATTCAGGAGGAAGACATTTTAGGATCAGGATTTGCTTCCTGTTTCACACACCAGGGCATCCTAATCCATCCTCCTACTGTTGTTTTCAAGAGATAGGTTTGGCCTTCTCATCTCATTACTGGCTTTCTTTTACAGCTTTTCTTCAAACTCAGAAAAATTTCCCTCTGAAGGCATAATATTCTTTTAGATAGGAAACCTTATTTGCTATGGTTTTACTGGGCCATAATTGCTATGATATTACTATGATGTTCTCAAATGGTTTAGATCTCAGGTAGAAGACAAATTAAGAAAAAGCCAACAACTGACACTTGTGATAATAACCGTAAGAGGGATTTTTATCTTTTTAAGACAGTCCTGAGTGGCTTAATTAGAGTACATCTAGATTCACCTGTCTTCTGATTATTTTGTAGTATATGTGAGTTCTCAGGAAATATTTCCACTAATCCACATGCAGGATTTTTCTTTCCTTATAGCTTGGAATTGAGGTTAAGATATATCTCCCCTTTATAGACTCTTGAATTGTATGTAAAGACTTGGGACTTGGGCTTGGCACTTAAGTGCTTTTTATCAACCTTCAGGCTTTAGACAGTCTTATTGCCTTAGCCAAAGATCTGTGGAATCTGTGGAGGCAATTTATTCTGAAAATTCCACTTACCGAAAGGTAACTTCATTTTAACATTAAGCGAATTGAAGGTTCAGATTCCTTGTTTATTGCCAGTCTAACAAGGCCATTAATACCTCCTGTCCACTCTGCTTTGGTGATAGCAGGCAGCTTGCGGACTTTCAGCTGCACCAGCCAGATAACCAGTGACAGAGTGTGTCATGGCAGGTACTAGAGTTTCATTTGAACCCAACTAATTTTTGAAACCTTAATGATTATAATGAGGCAGTTTTGTTTCCCTCCCAACGCATTGTTCACCCAAAGGCCTCTTACAGACTGTAGAAACAGTAGAAGGTTCTTAGTTTTTATAAATGGCAATAACAAAACTAGATTAAAGAAGAATGTGAAGTGTCCTTAACCCTGTATTAATTGGTTATCTCTTGAGGAAAATGACTTGTATGTGGTGAGTACAGTTACCTCAACAGATGAATAGAAGGTAACAACAGTGGTATCTAAAGAAGGAGATATGTCTCCTCTTGCCTAGTACCATGCTTCTGTATAATGCAGCAGTCATTTTTCATGGATATCCCCTGACTTTCCCCCTCTAGTTCTTTGTAGGCACATCAGCATGCAGCTCCATTTGAAGTATTTGTTTTAAACCCTTGCTATACAAACAACATTTCAGTGATACAATTAAAAATGAGACCCTAAAGCTTTTCTTAAGAAGGCCTTTATTTGTGATAGATTCCTCCTATTTATTAATACTGAGGCTATATGGATTACAGAGGATCCTTCCTTTATTCTTCAGAGCTCCCTTATTCTTCATATCTGAGAAAATGCATACAGAAGATTTCCTCGTTTATCTCTTTCTGGTATCTTTCTATATTGAGCAGATACTCATGTACTTGCCTGCATGGAGTCCAAGGCTTCTCACTTAATTACTTTTCCCCCCATGGAAATTAAAATACTGCTTAAGCATTAAGCAGTACTTAAGTATAAAGCAGTACATATATTTTTGCTCTAGATGGAATCAGTACAGCATAGTGGATAATAGTACAGCATTGTAGACTAGAATCAGACTGCCTGAGTCCATGACTTAGCTCTGCCGTTTACTGGCTATGTGACCTAAGGCAAATGACTTTCTCTCTGGATGCCTCTGTTTCCTCATCCATAAAATAGAAATCAGATGAGATAATCCATGAAAGATACTTAGTCATCTTCAAAAACCGTAGGAACTCTTGCTCCTGTATCAATAAGCCTATAATAAGTATATGATAAATGTTAGCTGATGCTGTTTTTATTAATAATAATAGCCTTGTCATTATATAGTGAATCCAGCATAGATTTCAGTGCATAATTTTTGTCATTACTTTTTTATATTTTTAAATCCCTATAACTTCTATCACTTCCATTTGGCATTAACTGAGCACCTATGCTGTGCCAAGCACTGTTCTCCCTTCTCAAGAGAATTAGACAGAAGGCAAGATTGTGTTCTTAATACTTAGGGTCTAGTGAGGATATCTGCCTTGAGTAAGAAAGAAAATATGGAAAATATGGTTTTCTTTTAGATATAAGCAATTGTTCCTCCTCTTAATTCATTTTTGTTTGTTTGTTGTTGTGCTGGGATTGGACCCAGGGTTTTGCGCATAGTGGCACACACTCTGCCACTGAGCTATATCCCCAGCCTCTCCTTTCGTTCAGTTCTGATGGTTTGAAGATTAAAAGGAATAAAAATGTTTTTGTTGATGAAAAAGGACTAGGTAGTCAGTGTACCATGTTGAGATGGTCATGATAAGCCTATGACAGATGGTATTATCTCTAGTTTAGAGCTGGCCCAGAAAAGTTAACTAACTGCCTAAGGACACCCATGTGGTAAAATGTGAGGAGAGATTTGAATGTAGGCCTCTTTAGTTAAAACCCATACTTCTTTTACAATACTATAATCCCTCTTGAAGGACTTCTGGGGTGATTGACATTTTTTCTTAGGCAGCGGGTGTGAGTACGTGCATGCGTGCGCGCGTGTGTGTGTATGAATGTTTTAAGTCTCCAGAGAATGATATATGACAGGCTTCCTTTTTTAGTTATCTCTACCAATAATTAGCAGATTTCACTGTCAGAAAAAAATTTTTCCTTTGGACTGACTTAAATCTGCCTGGTAGTTTAAACCAGTTTCCTCTCCTTTTTTACTTATTAGAAATACAGAGCATCTGGACTCTATTCTGTTCTAACAACCTTTAACTATAAAGATCAAGGGCATATCACTTAGGAATGAGGAGATCTGGGCTGTAGTAGAGATTTTGCCTTTAACTAGCTGTGTGGCCCTGGGCAAGTCAGTTATACCTCTCTCCCCCACTTTCCAACAAAGTGAATGTAACACTTGCCCTGCCTAACCAGGGAGAATTTGAGCAAAACACAAGTTAACATATGTAAAAATGTTTAGAAAGGCACTATAAATTTAAGGCACTATTCTTTCAGTGACTAATGAGAGTTTAGTGTTCTATATTATAATAATATGAGCTGTAATGAAAAATTTGTATCATGTACTGCTGCTTTCTCTCCATCACTCATGGCAGATACTGCTTATCAGTCATGACATTCTTTCTTGGTGAGTATCGACATGACCATTACCAGCTGATCAGAATTATTCTGCAAGGGAATTGAAAGCTGTATACCATCCTGGTATAGGTACTTTTACTAATACCAAATAATCTTATAGCTGTTTTTTCTCATTAACTGAATACATGAGTGACATTGGTTACTCTAGTTTTTCTTCATAAATCTCATAATTTTACTCTGAACTTTAAGCCTCCATGTTTTTCTTTCTAAAAGCCAGAGTTGAACACTGTGTATGAAACCTTCCTAATTAATGAGTTTGGGATTTGTAATTTTGAGTTTTAAATACTTTTCCTGCTAGGTTTCTCCATTCATTCATTTTTTATACTGGGGATTGAACCTAGGAGCATTCTACCTCCAAGCTATACCCCAGCCCTTTTTATTTTTTATTTTGAAACAGGGTCTCACTAAGTTGTTGAGACTTGCCTGGAACCTGCAATTCTCTTGTCTCAGCCTCCTAAGTACTGGGATTATAAGTGTGGGCCACCATGCCTGGCTTAGGTTTTTCCTTTTTTTTTCCTAGGAGAAATTCTTTTTAGTGGGTCTCTTTTTTTTTTTTCTTTTTTTTATGTTTCTATTGGTGCATTGTAGTCTCACATCACAATGAGTACCAGTTTGGTGTTAACACACATGCACACAGCTCTTGGTGTCCCTCCCCCCCGCCTCTCCCCCTCCCTCCCACATGTAGCACTGAGAATGATGTTGGTATAATCTCATATATACACATTGTTTATGACAGTAATTCCATAAATTCACTTCTTTTTTACCCTTCCCCTTCCCTTGTACCCATTCCCTTGCACCACTGAGGGTTCTCCGTTGTCATTGGAGTCCCTTTTGTGTCCTCACTA
>PVJS01006413.1:0-59962 GCA_004027185.1 Glis glis
CTTCATTTTAGTGTATATTTTATTTTTATTTGATCAAAAATCTTAGGTGGCCGGGCATGGTGGCGCACGCTTGTAATCCCAGTACTTTGGGAGGCGGAGACGGGAGGATCTGGGTTCGCGGCCAGCCTCAGCTCTCTCTCTCTCTCTCTCTCTCTTTCTCTCTCTTTCTCCTTAGTGAGGCCCTCTGCAACTTCGTGAGACCCGGTTTCAAAATGAAGTATAAAAAATAGGGCCGGTGGTGTAGCACGGAGGTAGAACGCCCCTGGGTTCAATCCCCGGTACCACAAAAAAAAAAAAAAATCTTAGGTGATCATACTATACACAAATGTAAAATATACATATTTGTAAAATATATTGTCATTTTTTCTTGGACATCTTCATTTTTTCTTTATTTTATTACCAATTTCAAGGTGCTAGACCTTTGGTTACTCAGTATCTCATGGGAGAGATGAAGCAAAGCAGACTAGAGACCTTTTCTTCCTCTTATCTTCCAATAGCTTAGCTCCTCAGTGAATGAACAATTGCCATATATCATAAGTATTTAAGAAGGGAATCTCCACTCTCACTTCTAATAGAAAACTTGCCCTTAGAAAATAAGCAAGTGAGAGATGGATCCTCGCTGAGGATGGGGTATTAAAATGGGTAGTTCCCTCCAAGAGAGAGAGTCTTACTTCCAGGTACCACCATGACAGTGGAGAGACAAGATAGTTCCTCAGCTTTCCAGGGATTTTTGTGCCCTAACTGCACAGAAATTTCAGCATGATATCTGCGTCTATGAATTTGTCATGGGAGTAGAAGAAATAGAACAGATGCACAGGGACGGAGAAATGAGAGATGCCCTATGTGACAACTCAGTGGTATGCAGATTGGTTACCCAGACAGAACAATGGATCTTTCCCACACAAAAAGGAGAAATGGAGGACACAGCGAGCCCCTCCAACGTCTTGCCTTATGGAAAACTTCCCAAAACTTAGCACTACCTCAGGAAGAAAGTAGAGGTTGGTTATATCTGGAATAAAATCATATTTCTGTCATTCTAGCAGAAATTTGAGTTATCAAAAATAAACAAATTTCTTGATAAACAGAGATTTCTATCTGCTACATAAGTTTGAGACTGTATTCCCAGCAGCTAACGTGTTTGTTTCTAGCTGACACTTTTTCCAGTTACTTTAATGACAATGCTCTTCACTGAATGCTGCATCAGTCCCTCAGGTGGTTGAATCAGCCATTCATATTGTCATGATTGACAGGTTTTCAATCAGGCAACTTTGGCCAATTAAATACAAACACATAAGCCTCACTACTAGGGACTGTTGCTTACTGGTTTCAACTTCAATTAATTCTTGGCTTGGCTTCAAATTCATCACATTTTAAGGAATTCAACATGTGGTTTTATAAGAAAAGAGTTTAAGAATGTTTACCATCTCCTCTGGCCCAGGTGAGAATGACAGATATATTCCTTACTGCTTTATATCTTATATTATAGAGATTTTTGCAATTTTTGTTGTTTTGCTGTTTTCTGTGCTGGCTTGTTAGGACCTGGAGGATCTACTTATTTTTATGTGCTAAACATTTTTGTGTTTCACATAGAGTATACTGAACTTGTTTAAAGGCAGAGGTGCTCAGTAAATATTTGTTGAAAAAACAAGAAAAGAGTAAGTTGAATTTTATGTCTATTAGAACATAATCACCAATGCCTATTAGAATGAAAGTACATTACAAGAGAAAGGATTCATGTCTGCAGTCAAGAAAGATGTTAATATCAGAACTGATTCCTTCCTAAATATTTCAATCTAGATATTTTAGTAATGATGTTTCCTGTTATGATGCAAATCTCTTGAAAGTTCCTGTGTACCATGAGTAATATTTTAAGATATCTGTGGGGTTTTTTGGAAGTTCCATATCACTTTGGAAAAATTTGCAACTATATTATTCATGCAGAGAACTAGATAATTCTCCCTAGGGCAGGCTTTCTTTTTGTGTACACGGAAGTCTGAGTAATGTTCTCTTGAAGATTGTCTTATACTATGAGGTGAAGCACTGCATTTGGTACCAGCTGCAATCTCCACATGGCTTTCTGCTCTAGTTTCAGAAAAACACATTGCAATAGACACAGCTGAACATGATAAATGTAGGGATCACTACAGCAGAGTCCTGTGCTCTGTAGGAAAGGATGCAGACAGTCAGTCAGATGGAGAGTTTAAAAGGGCATCCTGGCTGCCTAAGCAATCTGAAAACCATCAAAAGTGATAAATCTAGTGATATTCTCAGGTCATGTTCCAACTTCACAGTTTGAGCATAACCAAAGTTCAATTCGTGATCCAATTTCTCTCCTACACAGTACCAAAGTATGGTTTTCTTCTTGACAGTATCACTTTTTGTTAACTGGGGTTCCATGACTCACTCCTACACAACATTGAACTCCACCAGTTCATTTATTATTCATTACTCAAAATAAAAACTGTATTTACATTGTATATAATGCAAATTCCAATATTGTCTTTTTATAATTCTATGCAAAGTTTATCACTGAAATGTGTCCATGCCCTCTGCCATTCATATCTATTAACAGTGTCTGCCTTGGACTCTACCGATGTCCCAACTATATTGATTACATGTGACAAATGAAAAATAAGTTTTATTTTATATCAATAATACATAGAAATAGACTGCTATTCCCTAAAAGTTTAACTTATTGACACTTTTTTCATATTTTATTTTTTCAGTGTCTACTCTATCCTGGGCACTGTTAGGCATTGAAATTACATCTGACAGACTTACACTGAAATGCCCTAAATGGAACAGTGCCCACTAATGACTCAGACTGAGAACAACCACAGTGACCATGATGAAGGCCCGAGTTAACCGGCAGGAAGTCAGGACACCTGAATGACCCCCTTACATTCCCACAAAGCCAACCCAAAACAAAAGGTGATATGGAAAGGCTTAATAGCACTGAAAACTATAATTATTTCTAAAACTCTGCTAAATATTACCAGAACATTTACTAACTAAAGTTCTGATGAAGCCTTGAGGAAAAACAGCAGGTGTACACAAAGAAACATTATAATACACAATTTATTTCTGTTTATTCACCAGGCCTGCAATCATTCACCACCACAACCCCCCCCCCACATACACCCCTGCAGACCCAGACATTCCTGCAACAAAGGGAAATAAGTTGCCTTCTTATAATATTAGACTTCATATCCAGTATTAGCATCCAAAGCTGTTTTAACCCTCCCTGCCTCATATCTCTCTTTATATAATAATTCTTTTCTACTTCAATTTCTAGAAATGGGCCGTATTTAAAGGAGGAGAAAAGATGTATGTTAGTACTTTGTGTCTGGCAACAGCGATTGGGCCTGAGCCTTGCAGAGCAGAGGCACAGTACAATCTGGCCATGGTAGCTTACCATGTATTATCATGGGAGGAGAAGCTCTATAAAGTCTTTCAGTTCACTCACCAATAGGTAATTTCTGATTCGAAATTAATTAGCAGTATCCATTGCTTCTTGTTTGTAAAAATTGTGAACACTGAAACAAGTAAAATAACAAAACAAAATCTTGAAGATCATAGGGCAATGTATTAATAGCCACTGTTTCTTTTTTCTTGATATTTTCCAAATTTCCTAAAATAAACTTGCATTATCCTTGCAGCCTTGAAAAAATTATGCCTTCCAAAATAATTCTGAGAACCAGTTTAAACTAGGTCAATCTTATATTTTCAACAGATACCAGGACAGCTGGGATCTTGCTCTATTGGATTTGATTCAAAGATGATGTAGAATTTTCTCTTCTACAGAAGAATTGCCATGTGAGTCAACAGACTTTGTGACCTTGCTCAGACTTTGACTAGATAGGCTGTTGCACCGAGCACTTGAAATATCTGCCTTAGAAGAAACTTCAAGTGAAGCAGGATTAAAAGAAACAATTTAACAGAACACACACACACACACACACACACACACACACACACACACCTCTTCTGGGACCCAGAATAATAGATAATGAAGTAATTTCTGATGGTGATATCAAGGATATGCTGTGACAGTTAGTTCTAAGTTTTCGTTTAATTGAGCATTACTTTTAAGTCAAGGTTTATATAAATAGGTAATAACCTCAAGGTGTTCAGGTAGCTTGTTGCAAGATCAAATGGACTGATGCTCAACTCCTATAAACAATAATATCAAAGAGAAAAATAATGCTAATAATAGTAAGTAAGAATGCTAAGACAAACAACTAAATGGTTAGTAAGAAAAAGACCCCTTTGCAGTTAAGTTTCAACACTGCCCCAGCATGTTAGTTTTGGTAATATTATAAATTGAATAGCGGTGGTCACCTTTGCTATTTTTTCTTTGTCAATTGCCTTTGCTTAGTAGGTTTTACGTAATTGGCCAGATACCCTGCCTGCTCATCATATTCCTCACATGCATCCTGTTTCTTCTTGTGGTGCTAAAATATCACATTCATTATGAATCTCGAGGTACTCAATTATTGGAAATTAAAAGAGAGTCCATATTCTCTAAGTGTGGTAAAGTAAGGCCTTAGCACAGAGGAAAAGAAAAAAAGATTTAAATTATGTCTGTGTGACAGTGTATCTGTCAATGAATTGCATCATTTTTTCCTGGAACCAAAAAAGAATAAAGAAATAAATAAAAAATATAACCAATGATTATATTAATTTGTTTCTAGAAACTGAAAGAACAAAAATCACTGGACTTAGAAAAACTCTATTGTTTTTCAAGTCTTACTGACACCTTGTGGCTAAATCTTGACAGACTGCAATAAACAAAGATGAGCTTTTCTTCCCCCCTTTGCATCCAGGGCTTGCAACACACTTAATGCTGAAGGGCACTGAACGCTTTACTCCAGTCTAAGTTGGGGCAAGAAATTCAAAGCCAAAACATCACTTCATAATTTTTTCATGTTCAAAGATACTCATGGGTATTTATTTTCAGGTTTTCACACCTGAGAACTTGAAAATTGGGTTTTTAAGAACTCAATTCATTTGCTATAATTTACTATGTGAAGAAAATCTGAGAATCTGAGGGTTGAAGCAAAATCACCAAGAAGTCTTGGTTGATCTTAAATACATTTTTGTCTCATTTTCCTCTACACAGACTAATAAAGGTACCAGCATGTTTTAAATTTCAGTATTTTATGATAGATGCCTGTGTTGGTCTAGTTACTATTTTTCTCCATATAAAAAGCAATATAAAAATAACATAAACTCACAGCTCTGAAAAATTGTACTCATTGAATTATGAAGGTTGTACTTTCCATGGTTATCATTTTATCCAGTGGTTCTCAAACATTAGAGTAATGAAGAATCACCATATTCATTTTATAAATGCAGATTAACGGGACATACCGCTAGAAAACTTGATTCAGTAGATCTTGGGTAGAGATCTGCAATATGTACTTTTATACTAATCTTGAACTAGTTTTTAAAAATCCCATTGGAATCCATCTCCCATCCTTCAATTTCTTCCAGCCCTTCTCAGATTCTCAGTATCCTAATTGTCTCTATAATTTCCCAAGTCCTTATCTGCCATCTACCATTAACCCATTTCTACATTTTCCAATAACATCATTCTGATCTTCCTTTAATGGAAACCTCTGCACCTCAGTTATGCTGAGCCACTCAGAATCAGAAAAGCCCAACATCGTGCCTATTTGAGGACTGGGCATGTAAGCCAGGCCTGGATAAGCGGGACATTCCATTTCCCAGCTCACAGTGATTCATTTAAGGACGGGCAGTTGATTTGAAATTATAGGAGTTTTTTTATTGTGAGAATAGCAAAGAAGAAGCCTTATCTTCTTGGATTCATTTAACTGGAAGAATATGACTTTGGGGACGCTATTGGCCATCTGTGTCACTCCACAGGAGAAATAAAATCACCCCCAGAAAAACAGAGCTCAGAGACAGTGAAGCACAGTGTACGGAAGTTCAAACTCTCCTTCTGAAGTTTTGATAATTGAGTCTGCTGAAATAAATGGACAAGAGACTAACATGAGAAAAGGCATAGAAATTTATGAACATGCACATGTGCAGGGAGCCACACAAAATATGAAACTTGAACGGGGCCAGATGTTTTAGGCTTAAGTACCCTCTTCATAGGTGAAAGTGGAGGCTGTAGCCACTTTTAGAGGGGGGAGTAAATGACTTTTAGAGGAGAATAATGCACTCAAAGAACAGACAATAGGCTGGGACACAATTTCCCTGAGCTCTAAGTGAGGCATTTGACGTTTCTGTCCCTTCCTCTGCGAGATGAGTTTAATCTTCCTTGGTTAATGAAATCTCAGTAAGAAGACGAAAGGCAATTGTGCTTCTCTTTGGCAATCCAGTCTTAGGTAGAGAAGGGAACTTGAGAGACAGCCGTCCCTGCATTTGCTCTTCCCCAGGTGCTCTCAGTTGGAAATCCAGAGCGGCACACTTGGGGGACATCATTTTCTGAGCCCCAACAATAGCTTTCTACAGTCATTGTTTGAACACTTGTTTCCAGCTGTGTCTGAAGCTAGAATCGACAGTGTCTTTTCTCTTACATGTATCCATAAATTCCCGTTGTTGTGTGTCTGTCATCTGCAGTGGCAGATTCTACAGTTGTAGTAACCTGGCACATGGTCTACCTTGCTTTTAAGTCCCTGTGGTTTTACTCCCCCATTTCTTGGACTTATTGATCTGAGGTAAATTGACAATTCTATATCTAATCTATGATCCAGTTATTTGATCCTCTGAGATAGAAAAATGTGTGTCGTGGATATAATGTCATCATAACCCTAATCTCCTCATTATATTCAGCATGAGGCGAAAACTTCATGGTTTGGCTCAAACCTCAATTCGTGCTATTCGCTCCCCTACTGGAATACCCTCCAGCCAAATTGAGTTTTTTTTTACATCCTCACAACATAAGCCCTTCCTTTATCAGAGTTAATAATTATTACTATTTAACATGCTATTCAAACTGCCTAAAATCCACAGCCTCTCTTTCTCCACATGAATAATTCCTAGATACCCTTCACACCACAGCTTAAATGCCATTTTGAGCAAATCCTCACAGAGTCACCTTCTGTATCACTTCTTGGTATTCTCTGCCATTGCATCCAATTCTTTTCCCTCATTGCACTTTTCATAGGTTTCAACTGCGGGCTGACGCTTGATGAATTTCATTCTAAAACTGTGTGTTTTGTTGAATACCATTAGTATATACTCTAAAATTGTATGTTGAATGTATTTTAGAAGTTTCGGGGGTTAATTTTTAAAAAATAGTCCTTACAACCCAGAGAAAAGATGATACACATTATATTGAAGTCAGTTTTTACTCCAGAATTGTTCTACTGTTTTTTGGTAAGTCTAAAGCTGGTGAACATACCAATAAATTTAGCTACAGAATAGTGATCTATACATTTTATTTTTAGTAACATTTTTATATGGTATTATTCCATTCACTTATGCAGTTATCAAAACATTGGAGCCAGTCTCAATTTAATGTTCTGTAGTTAAATGACTCTTTGTAGAACTCCATCTTCACCTCAAGATTATTCACACCTGCTTTGGATAATGACTAAGGTGTCCTATTGGCTGGGAAGAAAACCAGCTCACTGTCCCCTCATTTCCTTCACAGAGATGGTGTACATACACTCCATCAATGTCTCTCAGTTCACTACTGCATACAATTATCTCACCATGTCATATTCATGTATATCCTCTTTGTCTTCTGTCCTCAAACTTTTGTTAGGTTATCTAAATTCAATCATTTGGCTGGGTGTAGTGGTGCACACTTTTAATCCCAGTACTTGGGAGGTTGATATGGGAGGATCTGGATTTGCGGCCAGCCTCAGCTACTTAGTGAGGCCCTCCTCAATTTAGTGAGACGCTGTTTCAAAATAAAGAATAAAAACATAGGGGTGGGGGTGTAGCTCAGAGGTAGAATGCCCCTGGGTTCAATCCCTGGTACCGCAAATAAATAAATAAATAAATAAATAAAAATAAATTCAATCATTTGCTTATTTTTCTTCAGAAATCATTTGTAGGTCATCAAAAGACATAAATCACAATCAATCAATACAGATTTATTTTAAGTACTTAAAATAATTTGTCAGTAATTAAAAATTATTCACCTTTGTAGTGAAGTTTTTTTTTTTTTTTTGCGGTACCGGGGATTGAACCCAGGGGCGTTCTACCTCCGCGCTACACCCCCAGCCCTAGTTTTTATACTTTATTTTGAAATCGGGTCTCATGAAGTTGCGGGCCTTACTGGGTAGAGAGAAAGAGAGAGACAGGGAGAAAGAGAGAGAGAGAGCTGAGGCTGGCCGCGAACCCGGATCCTCCGGTCTCTGCCTCCCAAAGTACTGGGATTACAAGCGTGCGCCACCACGCCTGGCTATAGTGAAGTTTTACATGGAGAAATAAACATAACAAAACAAATGCCGTTGATTTCTAATGTCATGAGGTCCCAGAATCTCACTTTAATTGCTCCAAAGAGAAACATAGAAAATTGAAAAATCCATTATATGTTTATACACACACACACACACACACACACACACACACACAATTGGTACCAAAGTATTTTATTTCACTATTTCAGTATTACTTTTTCTTTTTACTTATATTTAATGTAGCATAGTTCTTTTAATCACATCAAATGAATGTCATAATATCAATAAGGTTTTGTGTACTAGTGTATAAACATTATTTTCTATAGAAAAATGTATTCCAAATATAAAAAGTAAATTAATCTTTTGGATTGCAAAAACCTTTAATTGAGAATTTTTTGGACAAATGATTCAATCTAACTCTACATAACCATAAAGAAGGTAAAAATAATTTCAGTAATAGAGGATTAAGCATAAAGTAATGGATTATGAAAGGAAGATAGAGGTCTACACAACAACAACTTTGGGATGTGTTAACATATCAATTGTAGCTATTTAAGTTGTGGTATATTATCTAGTACAACAGTGATGACACATGAAGGGAGGCATATCCTCACTGCAAGAAGAAAATTCCTAATATGTCAACAGAAGCTATGATCTTATAATAGTTTTCTGATAGGTACCCAATATCTCATTCTTCGTTCATAAAAAAATTTCACTAATGGGTTGTAAAATTTATTATATGACATTGGATATCTGGCAATTAAATAATATTATTTATTTTCTCTTTAACCTGTTAATTTCATAAATTACAATATTAAATTTCCTGACATCAACTAATATTTGATGTTATGAAACTATTTCATGAAATAATTTTCATGAAATGGGCTATATTTGCCCATAGTTTATTTTGAATTTTATATCTATGCTCATATGTGAAATGTTTTACTGTTTTTGAATTATGTTTTGTTATTTTGGTATCAGGTTTTGCTTACTTTATAGAATTAGTTGAAAGATATGGAATATTTGAAATAAGATTTATAGCATTCTTGAAGAGTGGATATCTTGCATTTAGCTTTTTTTCACTTTTGCTTCCCTCAGAAACCTTCTTCTTCTTGACCAAACTTTAATCCAACTCCTTGGAATTTAACTAGGCCCCACCCATAGGGGCTAGTCCAACTTGGCCCTAAATACAAAATGTTAGCAAGAAACCTGCAAGTCAGTGTACCCAGGTTCCTCACTCTCAATATTATATCATCTTCCATATCTCATCTGGTTCTTCCTCCTCCACCATTCCCCAGGTGATGTCTGATCGGTCTGGCCTGAAGGGTCACTATTCAGCAACACTTTTAGGTCAATTGTAGCCATATTCCTCCCTTAACTATGAAGTTTTCTTTTAGTAATTATTCCACTGATTGACTACTCTACCACTTGGATATAAATCCCCACCTTCCTTTGTTGTATTTGGAGTTGGGCCCAGTTTCTCCCACCTACCACAAAAGCCCCAAGTCCCTATATCTATTATGATAGATAACCCCCTAAATAAAATCTATCTATGTCATCACAAGTAATTTTTTCTTTAAAACCTCCCATCTCAATTGTAAGTTCCTTCAGCTTAAGGAATGGTCCTGCACCTCTACACATTCAATTCTTAGCAAAGACTTTGCCATGTGGAAATTAGCACAAATGTATACAAATAAGGAAAGGAAAAGAGTAGTGGTTCGGATTTAGAATGTCCCCCTAGCCCTCACAGAAACAAGGTGGCAATGTTGGAAGCAGGGCTTGGTTGCTAAGATTCCTCCAGTGTGGCCTTGGGAATTATATATCCTTCCTCCTCCCCCTGCTCCCTCTCTGATTCCATCCTCCATGATGTTGTAACAGAGACTTGTGCTCTCTCTTTCCCACCTCCATTCCCTGAGCTCCACAGATGTAACCTGGCCTGACATGGATTAAAACTCGGACATCTCCAACAAAACTGAGATCTTCCATCCTCTAAGTTGTGTGATCAGTTTTCTTTGATTATAGCAGTGAGAATATTGACTGACACAAAAATTGGTATCAGAGAAGTGGGATGACTGCAATGCCTAAGTCTGACCACGTGGGTCGTGAGTTTTGGAATTGGCTTGTGAGAGGAAGTTGGAAGGGCCACAATGCTGATAGAAAGATGGATGATAGAGACTGTGCTCAGGAGATTTCAGAGGGCAAAGAGGACTCCATAAGAAAATGGAGTAGAGGCCACACATGTTACATTCTGTCAAAGAACTTATGAACATTTTGCCTGTGTCCTAAAACTATGTGAGGCCAAATTAGAAGATGATGGGCTGATTAAGCTTGTGAAGTAAATCTAAAAACAGCAAAGTATCCAAACTGCATTATGGATATTGATGTCCAGGTTTAGTGAATTATACACCAAATTTCAGGAGCAGAAAGTAAAGCAGAGAGATTTTACAGATTTGCAGTTAGGCCAGAAAGGCATGTGTAAAACTGGGGCCCAGAGAAATGATGTTGTGGAAGAAAGTAAGATGGACGAAAGGAAGGAGGAAACAGTGGCCATGATGGAAGTGGAGCCAGCGGTAGCCATGATGGAGGTGGGGTCAGCATGATGGAAGTGGGGCCAATGGTAGTCATGATGGAGGCAGGGCCAGTGGCAACCTGGATGAAGGCAGGCCCCATGGCTGTGATTGAAAGCGCCAAGCAGCAGTGATTAAAGAGGATGTGACTACCTTTCCTGCTAGTGGTCAATCTATGTGCTCATAGAATGCTGGCTTTGCTGGAAAAAAGGGGTCACAGAGCTTTCTCAAAAAATTTCAAAGGAAGACCTGGGAAGCCAGGCAATGTGTGGCAGAGTCAGAATCCCTTGCAAGCAGGCCCAAATGGGGCAGTTTGTGAAGCCAAGATTGCAAGAAAAAACCCTGAGATTTAGAGATGTCAGAAACATGGAATGACTGTAAGGAAAGGCAGCAAACTACAAGTCATGGAGACAGGCTAGAAGAGCCAGTATGCTGCCCATTGCAATCAACCAGGCCATTGGGGCGGGGTTGCCAAGACCTCTTGGAGATTACATCTCACCACCATGTGCCCCAGATGCCAGAAGTGGAGCTGCAAGATCAAATGCTTGCCCTGCTGAATTTCAGTACAGCCCCATTGGTCCCATTCCATTTATGGCCCTATTCCTCCCTTTCGGAATTCAAATATTTACTTTGTGCCACTGTACATTGGATATATGTAACTTGGCTTTTATTTTATTTATTTTACAGGGGCTCACAGCCAAGAGTTTACCGTGAATCTCAGAGGACACTTTGGGCTTTGGATTTTTGAGTGATGCTGGAACTGTTAAGACTATGGGAACTCTTGGAAATGGACTAAATGCATTTTGCATTGTGAGGTGGTTGTGAGCTCTACGGGGTTGGGGCAGAGTGTAGTATTTTGGATTTAGAATGTCCTACAAGCCCTCACAGTAACAAGGCAGCAGTGTTGGAAGAGGGGCTTGGTTGCTAAGGAGAGGTTTTGGGGTGTGGCCTTGGGAATACTATATCCTTCCTCCTCACCCTCTCTGCTTCTGGCTTCCACAATATGACAGCGGAGCCTTGAGCTCTCCCTCTCTCTGCTTCCTAGCGCCATGCTCTGAGCTCCATGGATGTAATATGGCCTGGCATGGACCGAAACGCCACGATCTCTGAAAAATTGTGAGCAAATAAATCTTCCTCTAAGCTGTGTGATCAGTCATCTTAAATTATAGAAGTGAGAATGTTGACTGAGACAAAAATAAACACATTTTTTACACTGTCAAAAATAAAAATAAAATAAAATTAGTGAAGAAAATGTCAAAATGTCAAACTTTATTGTCACAATGAGTACGTGTGGATTTTGATCTGGAAGACCTCCAACTTCAAGTGGTTAGAAGCTTGGAAGTGAGCTATTTGGGATTGGCTTATATAGTAAAAGTGAGGGATCTCTTTAACTTTTACTGATTATTACAATGGAATTTCTAGGTAAGATGTGATCAATTAATAATAATTATTTTTATCAATTTTGAGGGTTACTTAATTTTTTTCTTTATGTCAGACATATTTGCCAGAAGTAGCTCAAGTTTAGTTTTGCTTACATTCACAAATCAGGCAAGGTTAAGTTTTGCTTATGTGACCTGACATTGTCTGGTTGGGGAATTCTTAGGCCTGTTCCCCATTTTATTTTATTTCAACAACAAAACAATTTATAAAACTTTATGCTTTAATAGTGATTTAATCTCTATGCTTTAATGATTCTGCATATTGAAATATTTTTATAACAATATTTTTGCTGGGCATGGTGATGTTCACCTGTAATTCCAGCACTTGGGAAGCTGAGACAGGAGGATAACAGATTGGAGGTCAGCCTCATCAAGTTAGTGAGATCCTCAGCAACTTTGCAAGATTCTGCTTCAAAACTTTTTTTAAAAATAATTTCTAAAAGGGTCTGGGGGTGTAGTTCCAAGGTAGAATATTATTACCACAATATTTTTCCTGGATGCCATGTCTTCAACTCCTATGAAAGTTTCTGGTTTCTGCTTCTCCTAATTTGTCATGTTTATTATTACTAGCATGTGAAATAATCTTCCTGTATAACTCAGGAGAGAAGTCATGTCACAATTCAAACAAGTTAGCTCACTGTACCATACAGGCAGCCAACCCATGTCAGCTCAAGTTCAATCATCACAGTGAAGCAACAACATCACTAACCTGATGAAAGCAGCGAGGGGTAGGAGGATATAATAGTATTTCATGCCAAGGATGTAACAAAAAGAGAATAAAATGTACCAGATGAATAGCAGTATTTTAGTCCAAAGTTCAAATTCTACAGCTTCCTGAACATCACTTCACATTGACATTCATTCAGTTTTTGTAAGTCTTGAATATCACAAGGTACAGCCATACATTAAACATTAAAATGTTAATTTTGTCTTTTAAGAAGTGACAGGTTTCCCCAGGAAACATTAAGATAGAGAAGATATATAAAGGCGTGAAATGCTTTCAAAGGTCTGAAAATTTCTACCTGTATTCTGCTCTTTCAAAAACAAAGGAACTGAAAAAGAGTGAGACTATAATGAATGCACATATACATGTTGCTCATGTTTTGGAGATGAACTAAATATTTTTCTCCATTAATGATGTTGAAATGTTTAGTATACACTTTAAAATAAAAACATGAGAAAAGTATTTAAAATTCAAGATATTTTCCTACCATATTCTCGTATACATTTTTCTTCTATTAAGTACACTCAGCCCATTTCTCCTTCTAGACTGCTTAAGCTATTTCGTAGAATAGAATGTCTCATTTATCTTTATATCCTTTAATGTGTTGGCATAATGTCACTCACAAGCAAAATGTTCTATAAATGTAGTTGAATTTTCTTTCTAAAAATTATCACATATATATCAGTGTAAAACCATAACATCAAGAGACCAAATTAAATGGAAAGGTTAAAAGACACACAGACCTTAACAAACTGTATAGGAAACATGACCGACTGTACAAACTTTAAGTAATATATTACTCTCTGTATAATGAAAATGTTCCTCATTGGTTTGGTCATGCAAGGCTAAATATCTCATTTATCATTGTCCAACACCTTTCCTATAAACACTTAAACGTTTCTACAGGGGTTTTTTTATTTGTTTTGTTTTTAAATTATAATTTCTTTCAATTGGAATTACCAATTAGGAAAATACAAGTTCAAGCTTAGATTTGCATAATTTTAATAAATATAGGAAATTTTCATGATACGTTAAGCTTTACAAAAACAACCTTGAGAAGTAAATTATAAATTATACTGGCAGATTTTAGGCAAATGGACACAGATGGGAAGTTTCAGAATTTTACAGAATCCATAAGGAGACATTTTTTCCTCTCGACCTTCTTCTTTGGTGATTAGATTCATTTCATAGAGATTGATGTCAAGGGAATTATTCACATATGTACTCAGTCATTTTAAAACATTGGGTTGACAAGTTTTCTCACTGTGTTTTTTTCACATTATAAAGTGCCCCAAGCTCTGTAGTAAATATCCCTCCTGGAATATATAAATTGCCTTATATACCTGATTACTGTTGCTGAGTTGGGTTTTAGGATGTTCTCTTGGGACATTATAACAAGCTAAGCACCTATATTTGCCTTAAAATTCATTGTCTAATCCCATAAGCCTTCAATATGACAACTCTCATTATTCTAAGAATCATTTTTCTAAATACTAAAAAAATGTTAAAAAGTCATTTTAGATTTTTTCTACATAAGAGCATGGCAAGTGGGGACTAATATCTTTACCTCCCTCATCAAAAATTTCATGGCTAAAGCCCCTATAACAAGAGACAGATTAACAAGGGAAAAGCATATAACTTTATTTAATATAAATTTTACATGACACAGAAGCCTTCAGAAATTAATACCCAAAGAAACAAGAAAAGCTGTATTTTTATGGATAGTCATGCAGAAGTGTGATTAAAGCACAAAAGGATATGATGGTGTGATACTAAACTGGGGGAGGGGAGGGACTTAGCAAACCCTATGTGTTCAGATTCTTCTTAGTGTTTGTTTCTTTATTCCTTTCCTCCAGAAATGCACAAAGTGGCACTGGAAATACAATGCACCAATAAAAAAGACCCAAAAAAACTAAAACTGATCATTCTTACAATTATACTGGTTGTCCACAGGATATACTCCTACTAGGAAGGAAAGATTGATTAATTTGCCGGTAATTTATCAATGGTAAAGAGTAAGGGACATTCACTAAAAACCAGAAAGGAATAGGAATAGACTTCAGACTTTAAAATAAAATGCTGGGTCACATATATAAAGTTTCATTCCTCTGTGTATTTAGAAAAATGGTATTCTATATATTCTATATCTACTTTACCAAAGCCAGACACTTGGAACTGAACTGTGAATTTATGTTTGCTTTCTGAGTTCCTGGATAAAGGTCATGAGGGAAAAACAGTGTCTTCCTCTAAGCAACAATTCCCATATTCAGTAGGGGCTTAATAAATGCTTGTTGAATAAATGAATGGGCATATTACAACCCAGTCTCTTGAACTGCATCATTTCATGTTTCGATTAAGAAAAAAAGACAAGTAAACACTTCAAAGTGTTGATATAAATTGAAAATTAATATTTTAAAAACTGTTTCTTACCTAGCAAGCTAAATTTCTGGTTGCATCAAAGCTATATAGTAAAGCCACCTTGTGAAATAGGTTTAGTGATGCAAGCGGAGGCAGCATAATTACATGAATAGCATCATTATGATCTTTTCTTTTATTTCCTTACTCACATTTAGGAAGTCATCAAATTAGATCCTGGCATGCACAGGAAAATGGGCAAATGGCATGGCCAAAGAACATGGCAGTCCTTACTGAATTGGAACAGTTTGATAAAACCTCATGCACCTTAATACATCCCATAACTACACATGTCCTAATATTGAAAATGAAACTGTTGTTGTAAGACACTGTCATGAAAAGAGCTTTCTTCAGACAAGATTTTAAGAATCTTTAAATACCTGATATTTAAAGAAATAATCGCTTATGATTGGAAGATGCTTAATTCAGTTAAGTATGTGCTCTTCAGACTAATGAATTACTTTTTGAGAGAGAACCACAGTACATTTGGATGATGAAGTAAAATTAATTAACTCAGTGTCACAGTACACAGAGATTTTTGAAACACAAAAAGCCTGTTACCTGAACATGAGCCAGAAACTTAGTTTTCCAGGCATAGACCTAGATGATAGCTGTAATTCATGTCATTTTATGACATTTCATGGAACATTTGGTCATTATGACATTTATGACGCAATGAAATAGACCATAAATGCTGTAAATTGTTGGGAACAAAAGACATTCATATTTGTGATGGGCATTTTAGTTTCAATCAAGATGTTGGTAGGTTAAATCAAAACTCAACTTAGAGGTGAGTGTTTTAATTTTTAACTTAATTTAAGTTTTAATTTAGTTTTCTCTCTTTTTCGTTCCTCATTCCTGCTCTCTACCTCTCTCTCCTTTGTTTTGTTTTGTTTTTCTTTCATTAAATCAGATACAAAGGACCACAAGTTAAAAATAATTTTTTTAACATTTTCTATTTCAGTGTTTCTAAAGAGTGAAAAAAGTCTATGAACCTATGAATGAGAGTAGTAAATTCAGAAATTGCAAAATGCATGATTTCTACTTCATTTGCATATCTTATGCTTGGGTAAAATATGGAACACGCAAAATTTCTAATAGTAAGTGATGACTGTGGCTTTCCTATATGTGGTAATATAATTCCTGAAACCTTTTTTTAGCACCTACTGTCAGATTTTTTAAATGTCAGAATTGACCTCGTTGAATTATGCATGGAAATTAATACTAAAGTGTTTTTCCAGGAAATAGATTCAAAAGACAAAGATATTCATCTTAGGAAGAGAAAGACAAATGCATGCCAGAGAGCTTTCTACAACAAAGCTTGGCTATTCTTTTGGATCATCTTTACTTTGTTTAGTACTCATAATGTCAGCAGAGTATCATTTGAATATTAGGGTTTGATAGTACATATTACAAACAAACTGTTTTAAAAATGTGATCATGCACAGACAATGCTCAAATAACTGTACTGATAAAATGTCCAGCTGCAATAAAATGTGATGGCAAATAAGAGCATTGCTATTGTTACAAAGATATAGCCTTCCACGCCTGCAGTCTCAGAGTTGGTTCACAAATTGAAAGTTCCTTCACCAAATGCATATTTACTGTCTTACCATCAACTTATTTTTCTAGTGACAAACTCATCTTTGACCATAGGGGTGAAAGAAAAAAAGGTATTTGAAATACATTATTTAAAAAAACTGTAGAGTCAGGCGTGGTAGTGCACACTTGTAATCCCAGTACTTGGGAGGCTGAGACAGGAGGATCGCAGGTTTACGGCCAGCCTCTGCTGCTTAGTGAGGCCTTCCACAACTTAGTGAGTGTTTCAAAATAAAGAATAAAAAATAGGGCTGGAGATGTAGCTCAGAGGTAGAAGGCCCCTGGGTTCAATCCCCAGTTTCACAAAAAAAAAAAAAAAATCGTAGAAATATTCTTTTAAAATTTTATCTCAATGTTATATTTTATGGTTTAGAAAAATATAGTATTATATATATAAACTCAGGAAAACAAAGATACTAAGTTATAATAACAAATTACTTTTATTTTCAGTGATGTAATTTTATTCACCATTTCTTATTTATACTTAGAAGCAAATTTTAATATAGACATTATCATGTCTATCCTATATAAAACGATCTTCAAGTTAATGTTACTTTCCTTACTTAAAGTGACAAAGTTAATGGAGTTAAAATCCAGCCCTGGATAATGCTACCTTTTCTGTTTTCTGTTTTATTTTGTCACATAAATTGGAACTGTTTCTAGTGTCATTTATTGTCAAAGATCAGGGCAAGACACAGGGTGTACTATTGGCTAAATGTTTATGTTCCCCTAAAATTTATAAGTTGAAGGTCTAACCTCCAATGTGATGGTATTTGGAAGTGAGGCCATCATGCAGATTCAATAGATTAATCCATATTTCCAATGAGTCTCTCTCCCTTACAGTTTACATCACCCTGAATGAAACTATATCATTCATAAACACTCTCAGATTCTGGTTTGACAAACTAATTGACAAGTTTCATATGCCTGGCACTCTCCTAAATGCCTGCAAGTACAATGGATCATTTTGGTCTTCAGGAAAACTCTAAGGATTCTATTACACTATTTTATAGGTGAACAAACAGGCTTAAGAATCTTGCTCCAGGTCATGTGAAGATGAAGTTTCAGGACAGGCTCTTCTCCCACATCTTGCTACTCACAGTCAAGTGCTCTATCTCCGATATCATTTTGTTTATTGACATCATTAATCTATCTTGAAAAAGTGAGTAGTCCCACAAATTCACTTTGTTGCAAATATTTGTCACTTAGAATGTATTAAAGGTATCTGTGCATTAGGTTTGTAGAAATATAATAGGTTTTCTAGTACCACAAAAGTTGAAGCTGCAGGATTTTCTGTTCTTACGTTTCAAATACTTTTGTTATTAATTTTCAATTTACATATACCAAAATTCACTCTTTATACTATAAACTTCTACAGACGTTGACAAATGCAGTAGAGCCATATATTCACCACCACAATCCTAACATAGAATAGTTTTATTACCCTCAAAATTCTCTTCTATGGCCCATCTACCTTCCCAGTCCCAAATCACTGGAAAACACTGATATGCGCTCATCACAATGGTTTTGCATTTTCCAGAATGTTATGAAACTGGAATGATATAATATATAACTTTTAGAGGTTTAACTTATTTCACTAAGAAAATGCACATAAGATATGTCCCTATCATTTCGTGGATCAGTATTTTGTACCTTTTATTGGTGAGAAAAATTCCACCTGTTAATGTATCACAATTTGATCATTCAACAGTTGAAATACAAATGATTTTGTTACAGCTTTCTGATAATTAAGAACAAAGCTGCTATACATTCCGAAACAGGCTTTTGGTGTGATTAAAAGTTTTCATCTCCTTCTAGGAAAAAAACCCTTAGAAGGATTATTGGGTCATATGGCAAGTATATGTTAAACTTTACAAGAAATTGGTAAACTGTTTTCCATAGCAATTGTGTCATTTTCTATTCCTACCAGCAAAGAATTCCTGGTGCTGCTCATCTTCACCAGCACTTGATATTGTCAGTCTTCATTTCTGCTTTTTGTTCTAACTATGCTAATAACTATGTACCAGTATTTCAGGTTGTTTTAAGTTGCATTTTTCTAAAGATTAATTTTGTTGAACATCCTTTCATTTGCTCACATGTCACCAAAATATTTCCCTTAGGGTAGCAACCAGATCTTTTGATCATTATTCTGGTTTGTTTATTTTCTTATTGTTTAATTTTTAAAATTTTAGAATTCTAGACATAAGTCCTTTGGCAGAAATGTGATCTACAAATATATTCTTCAGCTCTGTGGTTAATCTTTTCATTTTCTTAATAGTTCTTTCACAAAACAAAGGTCTTAATTTCGATAAAACCTAATTTATCAATTATCCTTTTTTATGTCATGCTTCTGATGTCTTATGTAAGCACTCTGCTTAAACCAAGATCATGATGATTTTCACCTATGATTTCTTATAGAAGCTTGAGACTTTTACATTTTACATTTAGTCTTGACTTCCATTTTGGCTTAAAACTTTTAAAAGATGTGAGCAATATGTTGAGGTCCATTTTTTGTTTGCATATCATTGTCCAATTGTTACAGAATCATTTATTGCTTGTTATAATAGTTTTATTACTATAATAGCTTCATAACCTACTACTGTTGCTCTAATCAATTTGTGACTATTCTCTATGAAGATTTTTGAATGCTAACATTGCTTTGTAGGATAAAATTCTAATATTTTTCTTTTTATTGCCAAAATATCTCCACTGAATTGCCTTTGAAACTTTGTCAGCTATCAGTGTATTATTTGTTTGGGTCTATTTTGAACTATTTGTTCTGTTCCATTGGTTTATACTTCTTTTAACAAATAGCACATTGTTTTGATTACTTTAACTTGCAGTCTTGAAATTAGGAAATGGGAGTATTCCAAATTTATTCTGAAGGAAAAACAACAGGGAGAATAATATTCAATATTTTATATGGGCCAAGTCTGGAAGTATTCTATTTCACATTAGTATCAAAATTCAATCAGATATACCCCCAACCGGAAGAGGTCCTGGCAAAGGTAACTAAACTCTATTCAAGGGAGGCAGAGGAACTATGTTTGGGTAACAGCCAGGGTCTGGAACTAAAATTAACATATGTTTTATTTTTGGTGAAAACTTAGCCAGGGCAAATTCATTTTACTTCAGGTTTACCTTTCCAATATTATCATTCAATATTCCTTTAAAAACCTTTGCTAAACAGTAACACAGTCCTGAGTTCTGATTATGTTTCCTATTTCTTCTAATTTATTTCTACTTCTTAATAATCATATCACTTATATCTATCTCAAATGCCACCTGTTAAAAATTAAAAGTTTTGGATTCCTAACAATACATATTATATCTTCTTTTTCTGGACTTCTATAATACTTTGTATTAAAAATATTATTATAAATTTTTCTTCATAATTATTTATTTACTCATATGCCAGGTTCATAGTCCTTAGAGAGTGGCCATAGCTAATAAACATGTTAAGTTCTTTCCTGTATTCCTAACTCTACAACTCAGTAAATATGTTTTATTGTTGATGGTTCAGCCAAATGGCCCTAACATTCTTAGTGAATTAAACTGAAGTCATTATCAGGCCAAAGCTCAAATGAAAGAGCATGAGAATTCCTATGGTATTTTGTCACGGTGACACTGCTCTCTAAATTATAACCCCTAAATATGCTGGGGTTAAGGAAGGTGGTCAGGGAAAGAAGGGCACAGAACTGATTTCCAAAGCTTAGACCTTCTCGTCATCCTTCTGGCCATGATTTTAAAAGATCATCAGTTCATCATTGCCAAAAGGTAGAGACCAATGCATATCTCCATTACTTCCTCTCCTTCTTGTATGCCATAGCTCAGTCAGGTTTTCCAGAGGGGGGTGAAGGAGGAGAAGCAAGAAGCCAATAATGAAATAAGGGAAGTGGCCATGAGCCTAAAATGATTTGAAATATTCTTTGGCCTACATAAGTTACTTGATTATCAGATTAATAACAAGAAACAGAAGCACTTCATGGTTCAAACCTCATTAATTAAATTAAAAGTATAATTTTATTAATTAATTTAGACTGCAATATTCTATTAGATCCAATAGGAATTCTTTGCATTTTTTATTTCTGATGCCTATTGCACGTTATCTCTGTCTTCTTTAAGTTCCTCCAGGTACTATTATGTAGTAAGATTTCTATTTTTATTTCAGGCAAATGTACTTAAACTATGACGTAAATAGTTGTTATAAGAATATTTTTCACGAATATTACATGTATTAATTTATTTCTGACAAAAATTGGTATGTTTGTTAATGTGCACAAGATATGCTGATGATATTTTCTTCTTATCCCCAAAGTATCATATTTCTAAGAATTTTATTATACAGCTTCTAAAACTAGAAATCTAAAGCCATTTTCCTTTCTATATCACCCATGCTTTAATTTAGCAAGTTCAATTGCTTCTATCTCCTAGAGATTAAATTTTCTCCACCCAATCATCCTTGCCCTGTTCAGATCTCTTATCGCTCTGATTACATAATAGCTTCATAACCTGCTCCTTTTGCCCTCATCAAGTAGTGGCATCACATTCTTTGTTAATGAATATCATCAACTCACTCTCCTCCATAAATTTTTTTGGAGGCTGACCATTGCTTTGTAAGATAAAATTCTAACTTCCTTATAAGGATGTCCTTCAAAAACTTCTGCAGGTGTAATTAAGGATTTTTGTTTTAAAATTAGTTCCATGGAGAATCACAGAAAAGTAGTAAGTGTTGTATTTATGTACAATTTTCTTCTGAGAATATTATCATTATTTTTCATCAACTATTCAGATAGATTCACATCCTGTCCAAAATTTAAGGTCTGTGGTTCTCTAATACCATCGGCAATTTGCTCCAAGACTTCGAAGATTCAGCATGCTTTCCCAGATTGTTCCAGATTCCAGGAGTGACTTTCTCTTCCACCTTTATGTTTTAATGATATCTCACCCATATTAAAGAAAAAAAACTCATAAAACAAAGTAACTTCTTAAGTACCATACACTCTCCAACCCACAATTCAGGAACCTCTTGTTTCTTTTGAACTCTTGCACCTGCTCCAACAGATTTACTGACTTCTTTCTTGTTTGCTCATTTGCTTATTCTAATGAAGAAAGTCACCATATTGTGAAATGCTCACTGGAGAGGTTCATGCAGCAAAAAACTAAGGTTGACCTCTGACCCCCAACTCATGAGGCAACACTCTCTCAATCCAACATTCCAAGAACTGAATCCTGTCAACAAACACATGAGTGAGCCTGAAGTCTGCTTCCTGGTCAGTGGAGCATTGAGATACCTCTAACTCCAGCTGACACTGGGCTTCAGTCTTTGTGGAACCAGAGTTAGAGGGCCCAGAAAAACCATCCCCAGATCCTGACCCACAGGAATTTGAGATAATAAATGTTGCTGTTTTATGTCCACTAAGTTTTAAATTAATTTATTATTCAATATTGAATATATAAATATATGTATAATGCTATTTGTATATGTATATTTGTACATATTCAATCATATATATATATATATATAGATATATATATAGATATATATAATGTTATTTGCTTGTCAAGTGGACTATGGATTAGAGGAAAGATTTGGAACTAAAACAAACAATTAAATTCTACTTCTACCACATTGTTAAGACAGTGCATCTGGACAAATTACACTATCAGTGTCTTTGCTGATTAAATATAATACCTATATTGGATATTGCCATGAGAACTGTGCATCAAAAATAATAGATGCTTAATATTGTTACTTTGGTATTTGTTGATAAAAATAAAACTTCTACTTATGTATCTGATTCTTAAATGCAGGAAAAATGTCTTCATCTACTTTTGTATTTTATCAGTTGACATATAGTATTCAATAGTAAACATTGATCTTAAAAGTACTTAATGGAAAATAAGTATTAAATTATTTCTTTAAAATCAAGCACTTTAGCACACAAAGTGCTTTGGATTCTTAGTTTTTTCTTTAATGGGCATTGAAGAAACAGAACACAAACCCTAATTCTTTATACAAAAGTTAAAAGTGTTTATTTTTGAATGCAGCTTATTAATTTTCCTTGGTCTTCAAGCAGCCATGGTTTTTAAGTTGATGTTCTCAAAATATATTCATTATCAATTACTTTATGTAATTTAATAAGTAGTAAAAACAAAACCTTCAAAGTATACTAATGAAAGTTGAGCAAAAAAACAAAATCCAAAGTATCATCCATCATTCTGAAATGAAACACCATTGTTCTTTTCAATACTTTCTTCTCTTAGAGTTCATCACAAGGTCAAATAAAATAAATAATATTTTGGAGCATACTAATCTGTTATTCCCTAAGAATAATTTTTATTGTTTGTTAATTAAAGGCAGATTTTCACATAAAAGCTTTGAATTTTTGACTATTTGGCTACCTGCCTTCCTATGTAATTGTTCCACATTTTAAGTGGCAACTCTCATCCCTAGCTTGCATTTATCCTTAAGTAAAAAAATCTTCTCTATACTGATTTGCTATGTCACAATTCCCCCTAGAATTTGTAAATTCTGTGAGAAAGTCAGTTGATTGTGGTCATCTGAACTTTGTTCTCAAAGTTGGGTTGTAAGAAATGGTCAGATTCTGGAAATATTTTCAATATAAAGTCCCCCACATTGAGAATAAAGTCAACCCCTTTAGGCTAACCAGGAAACCCCTGTGGACTAACCAGAAAATCATGAAAGGAGTTGCACCCCTTGAACATTTAACTTCCTCTTACTGGATCATCCATATAAGCAAAAGAACATTCTTCTCTTTCTCTCTTCCTAAAAAGACATCTCTCAACTCCACCTGCACTTCCCCCTTCAACCATCACTTTATTTATAGCCTCCCCTTTACCACAATACACCTCTAAAGAATTTTCCATCTTAATGTTCTCCAATCTCTTTCCTCTAAATCTCTCTTATAATCATTTCAACTAGGCTTTCACCCTAGAGTTCCATGGAAATTAATCTTGCCCCAATACTAATGATCCTGATGCTGCTAATCTAATTGTTAAACCTCAACTCCAATTTTATTTGAGGCATCATGGTCAATGAAAAATTTGATACAGTGTATCACTTCCTCCTTGAGAAACTTTCTTCATTTGACTTTCTGGATGCAACCATCTCCTTATATCTTCCCCACATCACTAGCTACCCCAATCTTACTCTGCTTCTTGGTTCTCCCTCACCTTCTGAATATCATTATCTGGGAATTTCCCAGGGATCAATCCTTGGATTTTTTAATATGTATTTTTCACTGTCCGATTGAAATATGAGCCACAACAATGAATCATATGTATAAGTTTAAAATATTTAGCAGCTGCATAAAAATATAATCCGTTTAAAGCAATTTAAATAATATATTTACTCCAATGTATCTAGATATCATTTCAACATTTAACAATATAGACATGTTAGTAAAATATTGTACATCTTTTTTTGCATACTAAGTTCTTGAAATATGAAGTATATTTAATAGTTAACAGTACATCTCAATTGGAAATAGCTGGCTACATTTCAAGTGCTCAACAGAAACATGTGGTTGTGGTTGACATATTAGATAGTGAAGTTCTATATCCACACTCCCACGTTTCCTGTCCTGTTTCCTGGTGTTAAATATCATCTATGTGATGATGACTTCCAAATTTATAAAGCCAGTTCACTTCTCAGAACTTTATACTTTTATACAAAACTACTATATATTTGCATTTGAATGCTTAATACCCACCTGAGACTTAACACATCCAAAAAGATACTCCTAATGTTCTTCCCTACACACTTATAAAAAAAACCTTTACAACTTGTACATTCTTTCCCATCTTAGTTATAGAAAATGCCAGGATTTAAGCTATTCAGCTCAAAAACTGAAGTTATTATTGATTTGGCTTTGCTTCCACAAAAAAACATGTTTTTATTTTGATATTCAATGTTGTTGGCTTTATACTCAAAATTTCCAGAATCTGACCATTCTCACTAACCCAAGTTTAAATGTTGTCATATCTTGCCTATTTTGGTGTTTTTAGCTTCCCAACTAATCTCCCCTTTTCTCCCTTACCTATTTCCCAACACAGCAAGTAGGATGACCTTGATTAAATATATCAGGAATGTCACTATGCAAAACTCTCCAATGGCATACCGTCTCACTGACAAGAAAATAATGATCTCAGATCAAGAGGTTTGTGACTTCTCCATCCCATCTCTTTTTGCTCTTCCCTTATGCTTTCTGCTCAAGCACACCAGCACCCTTGTACTAATGCAACAGGAATAGTATTTCCTTTTTGCTTTTCCTGGAAAGTTTTTTACTCATATATTCATATTATTCAGTCTCTTTTAAGTCTACCCATATGTCTTCCCTGACCACTTTAAAAATCACTGCCCTTCCCACTAGTCTTCTCTATCTTCTTACCTTGTTGCTTTTCTACATAGAATTTATCTCTGTCTAACACACTATATATTTTACTTAATTTGCTTATTGTTTGTCTTTTCCACCAGGATGTTAGTTTGGTGAGGGTAAGTACATCTGTCTAGTGAACCAGTGGACACCTATTCCTGAGAAGAGTGCCTAGTACATAGAAGGTGTTCAGTAAGTATTTGTTAAATGAATGTATGAATGAATGCTAAATGAATGGATTACTCTATCCTACTTTTGTGGTGACTTTATAAATAATTCAATAAATAATCAAATCTAGACAAGCAGAAAATTGATATTTTCTTAACTATTCTTGTAAATTGTACTATTATTATGTTGTCTATTACTTGAAGAAACACATCATGAGACATCAGAACTATCTAGTCAATGTGAAATTAGGCTCATTTTCCATAGAGAAGAATATGGGCAAGGAAGGAGAAAAAAGGCCTTTTTGATTCCTCTAATGTTTGTAGAGTAAGTAATTGGAATAATGATTACTGCCAATAACTGCATCTTGTTGACAAACCTATTGCTATTATATAATATTTGCATATAGATAATATTTATAATTATGAACAGGTAATAATTATATTACAAGGAAAAAGATATCACCCAACCATTCTTTCTACTCACTTTATATTGTCTAAAAATAGCTCTGAACCATAGGCCTTGACATATATAGTAAATTATCATCACTCCTTCTAATATTATGGATGCATTTTCATCAAGTACTGTCTCAAATAAAAGAGACACATAACTGCTCCTACTTCGTTTATTGATGCCTGGGGTATAAAGGAATTTGGATTTTCCCCACAAGTTCTTTTAGTTTATTTTTCTGTTTTCTTTCCTTTTATTTTCATATGAGCTTTACTCATTTTTTCTTGCACTAGGTTCTGAACAAAATTCCATTTTTGTTCTTATACTCTGACTATATTTAGACACTATGGAAATGTTTGCAACAAATATAATTATATAGGAAAAATACCAAGCATCTTTTTGGGGAAAACATGCACTAATGTTATCTAATTCTCTACAGATTTCCTGTGCTTTCTTCTGAGCCTAACAAGATAAAAAAAATCCTCTGGTTATTTATTCCACATCATATTTGAAATTGAGAGGTAATATAGATAGGGGATAAAAGCATAGACTCCTGAGAAGCCCATCTAGATTAAATTATGGCTCTAGTGCCTACCAAATGTGTGAGCTTGAAAAGTTATTTAACCTCTCAGTGTCTCATTTTTCTTATATATAAAATGGGAGTATTAATATTATCATTTACCAAGTGTGGTGGCACATGCCTGTAGTCCCATTACTTGGGAGACTAAGACAGGAAGCAACTTAGTGAGATCCTGTTTCAAAATAAAAAATAAAATAGACCTGGGGAATAGCTCAGAGGTAGAATGCCCTGGGTTCAATCCCCAGTACCACTAAAATAAATAAATAATAATAATAATATTTCATAATAGTCTCATAAGAATTAAATTAATTAATATATGAAAAGCACTTGGAATGATGCCTAGACTATGTATACTGTAATATTTGCTCAACAAAGGAATAAGTATTACTATTCAATATAATATATATTATAATTATTTTATATTTATTATTAATAAAATATAAAAATTTTCCATGATAATGTATTCACAAAAAATAAGAATTACACACTTAAAATCTGTTGAAAAATAGGAAAATTCTCTGGAAAACTATTCGGTAAATTGACAAAATATAGGCAATAAAAAGAAAGTTTTAAAAATTATTATCAGGTTTGTCTCTTATTATGGAATTTCTTTAGTATAGCTCTGCCTATATTATTCAATGGAGCATAAAATTTAATTTAAATTCTCTATCATGCAATTTTAAATTTCATTCATCCATTTATTCATGAATGCAATCTTTTCTTCAAAAATCATTTATTGAGGGCTTACAATGCTAGAATTCAGAGACAGAATGACCAGAATATGAATCCTACACTCAAAATGTTTGTAATTCAGAAAGACAAAGACAAATAATCACAAAGAAGATTAGAAAATATTGCATTCCAAATATGTATAGGCTGTTTGGAGACTACAAACAACTTAGGACACTATATCCAGTATTCACAACAAGGAGCTTTAGGAGAGGGTTTCTAGAGCATAAATTTAGGCTGGCCCTTGAAGGATGAATGAGAATTAGGAGAGGTAAGATAAGAAGTGGGAACCTGTTCTCTTTAGATGGAATAGCATGTGCAAATTCTAAGATCAAGAAAGAACATTTATCACTCAAATAATTCAATACAATTATTTCTTAAGTGGCTTAGTAGAACAAGGCAAGAAATGAGTTTGGGAAGATTCAAAATGATCAAAATATGTTAAAATTTCTTCTAAGAGTATGACAAAGACTTTGGGCTTTATTCTTAGTACTAGAGGCATAAATAAATTAGTCTTTGACTTAGAAAGAGTATAATGACCAAAATGCAGTAAAAAAAAACTGTCAGAGAAAAATGGGAAATGTGGGAGACTGGGGAGAAAGCTGGTGTAAAGATATAAGTGAGAGATAATGAGGAGCATGAGCATTTAAGAGATCAGTCCACATGTGCCTAATTATGCAAACTAGAAAGCTCAAATTCTTCTTGACACCTTCTTTTTATCCCTCTCCTCACCAAGTATAGACCATCTTATCTATATTTTGTCTTGTCTAGGTGTTGTCAATATTACTGCCTAGCCATTCATTAGGTCTGTCAGCTGTGCTCTATTTTGGTCCACGTTACCATAGTCTCTTCTCTAGACTACTGATACAGCCTCCTAATTTCTACTTTGGCCCCACTATGACCTGCTTTCCTCATTTCATACAGACTAATCATTCTGAAATGTAAATGTCATCATGTCACATCCATGTTTAAAATGCTTCAAAAGTTCTCCATCTCCTACAATGAAAATATAATTCACTGAACAAGATCCACTAGACTCTGCTCTGTCTGACTCCATGTCTTTCCAAGCTCATCTCACACCACCCTACTAGCTTACAGGCTACCCTGAGGATACTTCCTCTTGCCACAGGGTCTTTACTAATACTCATCCTCTTCTATCCCTTTCACCTGGTAATTCCTTACTCTTATTTCACATCTCACCCAATCTTTATTTTCTCAGGATATCTTTCTCTAACATCCCTGAGTTAAATTATGTTATTTTAGTATCACATCTCTCTCATTCATAATGTTCATCACACTTGTAATATTTTAGATATGTATACAGCTATAGGATTAATGTTTATGGTTTGTTTTCAAAACCAGAACTCCATTAGGAATGGAATCACACCTATTCTTGTTCCCATAGTTGACCCAGGGTCCAGCACATTGTCTGATGTATGGTAGTTGTTTAGTAGATAATTTTAAAATAATTGAATGACAAAGCTTGGTGTTTGAAAAAAAGGAGATGAGGGTGAATATGATGCTAAGCCTTCTTGCTTGGGCATGAGGATGGTATTAGTATGACTCTCTGGCAGGAGACATATGGGTTTGTTGGTAGAGGCAAGGAGGTAATATTATAATGTATTGTCATTGATATATCTTCTTTGAGACATCCAATAAAAGATACACAGTAGGTCATTTGATATATAACCCTGCTGCTTAGAAGATTGAGCTGGAGATAAAAAGTTAAAATTCTTCAACATAAGAATTATAATTGAAACTATGGAATTGATAATATTACTTTGGTGGTATGTGTATAGAAGAACAGGTCTGAATAGGATTATAATTAACCTTGGGTTTTACCAATACACCACAACAACACAGACAGTAAAAGTTGGGTGGTCCTGCAAAGGAGGCTGAGGAAGAGTGGCCAAGAAGAATCATGGCGGCCAAGGGAAAGAACATTTCCAAAAGTAGGCTACAGCCAAAGTCTTATCTTGTGGCAGAAGTCACAGCAGAATTGGATCTTGTAGGCGAGGAAAATGAGAAAGGGTCCTAAATAAGTAAGGTACCAAGTATAAGTACTTGGGAATATTGAAATCTCAGTTTATTTTTATGCCAATTTCATGGTAATAATAGTAAAGTTGATTTTGTGAATTATTATTCATGAGGACTGAAAATCCTAGATATAAGCACAAAGATAGACAAGTTGAATTCATCCAGGATTTGGGGTTTTAATACATGTTTGGAATAAAAATATGTAAGGCCAGTGGAGGTGAAGATAAACCACAGAATCTAGAACAGATAGGAATGTGGACAGAGACAAGAAGGAGATGATGTATCAGGGGGATGAAAGTATCAATTAACTGGAAGCCCCAAAGAGTTTGAGACATGCAAGGGACAGTGAGAAACAAGTGAAGAGGAAAAAAGTTTATGGTTAGAAATTGCAAAGTTTTAATTTAATATTTCAGAGGGGAAGGAGCCTTATAATGTGACAAGTACCTGAAAATGCACATGGTTATGAGGGAATAAGAGGGTGACTGAGGCCATGCTGCAGTCTCAACAGAATGACAGAATGACAATTACTTTGGCTGATTTAAACAAGAGATGGGAAACCCATATGTTTAGTTTGATCTTTACCACAGAAATGATTTATTCTTTTCAATTTAAAAGCTTTATAGTATCTCTGATGCTTGATACTTTTTTCAATCTTGCCTTTCACTGTTTACTCTAGAACTGTAAAGTTTTATAATCTTTATTGCTCCAAATCTCTGCACTCTTCATATTCCTTTTTATATTCAGCTACAGACTAATCTTGACGTTCACAAGCTCATCAGTTTCTTGCAACTTGTCAAAAGCAGCCAATAATAGCCAACACACACAAACACTCTCATTCTTTCCAACCTCTTTCTCTAGAACTACAAGATCTATAAGGCATGTGATCTGCCTTCCAAGTCATTGCAAGCAAGAATTTTAACAAATATTTCACTACTGTAATTTCCTAAGAATGGATTGCTATCTTCACTACTAGGTTACCATTTCTCCAGCCTCCCTATCAGTTTCCTTACTCACACTTAACCTAATACTTAATAAATTATGTTTTTACAATGGCAGCACCACATTTTTAAGGCAACAATTTGCAGAAAGTCAGTATTTGTTTCAAACAAGCCCAAAATTTTAGTGGAATAACACAAGCATTTATTTTCATCATGCAACTATGAAACATATGAGTTCTTAGTGCCCAGCTGTCCTGAGTGCTTCTCTTCAACACAGTGACTCAGGCATGCAGACCTTCCAACTCACATCTTCCATTCCCCAGCATCTTCAAGTCTTTTGCCAGATTATCAGAATTCAACTGATAGGAAGGAATCGAGAGTTATAATGGTGCATATGTGATATTTTTAGTGGTCAGATTTAAAGTGATATATAGCACTTCTAACCACATTCCATTAGCCAAATCTAAACCATATGACTACCTAAGAGTAGGTCTAACATCTCACAAGAAATATTAACCATTATATGCCCATGAAGAAAAGGGAAATGGGGATTGTGGAATACATAGTGGTCTGTACTAAAGTTTTATATCTTGGTATTTGTTATTGTATTGTCTATCAAATATAGATTGTCTTCCTACCAACACTGTATGAGTTTCCCCATGTTTTTCACAATCTCATCAACCTAACTTGATGGGAATACCCTGTATTGATCATCTATATTGGTAATTTTATCTGTTCATGTTATTTGCACATTTGCTATTAAATCACTCAGCTTTTAATCAATGTAACTAAAATCATATATATATATATATATATATATATATGTTGTCTATATATATTGCCTTTTCTCCTTTTTTCTGCATGTAGTGCTAAGGTTTTTCTGTATGTTCTTGAAATCATGTTTATTCTCTCTCTACATATCAGTTAACTCCTTAATATTTCCTAAATTATTCTAAAGAAACATTATTTTCACTCTAAAATATTTTCTTAATTCTGCCAATTCACTTCATGTAGCTGTTATATAATCTCATCTATAATCTCTTCCTTATTAAAATGAATGACTCCTTTAATTTCCATGCAATTCAAATCAATTATAGTTTAGGGGCATAAATCTCTTTTGAGGTTATTATCTTCATCTGGCATTAGCGTGCCTTGCTAATTACAAGTTATTTGTTTTAGATAGTTGTACATGTTTACTCACATGAGAATTGAAAAATCACTCATTTGGCCTGCTTGTGATCCTCCAAATTATATGTTGATTCTATTTTTAATATTCTTCCGTGCTTTTCTTTGTGTTCAATTTAAACCCTCCCCTAAAAATTCAGATATTCATGCAGGATTGTGTGGGCTTATCTAATCTATTCTTTCAGCTGCCTGAGGAAGATGAGACAATGAATAATAATATTTGGGATTGATTTTTGACATTTGCTAACCCCACTGTATTTGGAAAAATAGCATTAAGTTAGGGTAACTTATTCCATTAGGCAGTGATTACATTTCATCTGTCACTTACTGAATAGAGCTGTTTTGGTGGGAGAAGAGCTGGGCTACCTTGCTGATGACTCACAAAATTTCTTTTTGAGTTTACCTTTACATTCATTGCTATTGAGTCACAGTTGCAGAAAATGGCTCTTAAGAGTCACATTCTCGAGGATGGAAAATTCTAAAGTCTGTATTTTCCGAATTGAACTAAGAGAAAACTCCTGGCATTGACAGTTCTTACATAATGCTGAGCTTAGCTTGATGGTTTCAAGTAAAACTGTTCTTCAAATAGGTAATGTGACTTTACCAGAAATTTGTGCGAATAGAAATAAACCTTTAAACATTGACATATTTAAATGGCATGTCACTAATGGGAAAATATGTAAGTCACTAATAGAAAAACATACATGAAAACCCTCTGTTAAACTTATAAAGACAAATTGCTTGACTCACAACTGGGAAAGTAGCCAGTGATCCCTCTTAACTCATACAAAATTAATAGAATATTAGTTATCATTTCTAAAGAAAATCGTGTGTGACAGTTATCTTTAAACTTAGTGGTTTAAAATAATAGCGATCATTTAATTTGCTCACAAATCTGCAGTTGGAGCAGGTTTCTGAGGATGGTTCGTCATCAGCAGGGGTGGCCAAACTAGAAGCTGGAGAATCCACTGTTGAGATTGCTTATGCACATGGCTGGCAAGTTAGTGCTGGCTGTCATCAGGGGGCTCAGCCGGGGCTGTGGGCCAGGAGGTCTTGGTTCTTCTCTCTGAAGACCTCCCCATTTGCTGTTTGTGCTTCCCCACAGAGTGGTGATTAGCTTCCAAGAGCAAGTATTGAAGAAAATCAATGCAGAATTTCATCACTGTTTATGGCCAAGACACAGAAGTTACATAGCCTCACTTCAGCTGCAGTCATAATCACATCCAGATACACAGAGAGGGAACTTCAACGTGTGATGGAAGAAAGGCAAAACCCTATCATAACAGGAGAATGCGGAATGGGCAAAATGTAGACGAGTTTGCCAGAATGTAACATGCGTGGCCTCTAGTCCAATTCCCCACAGAATCCCTATTTCTATCTGAAAGCTGGTCAGCATAGCCTACACTGTGGGCATTCTTATCAACATTCTGGCCTTCTAAACCCTCTCCTGAATTGCTCTTTATATTCTGGTTTCAGCATTTTGGCTTTCTCTATCCCACTTTCCACACTTCTCCTGACTTCTGAGCCTCATTGTCAAGCATAGTCACAGCAATGAACCTACTTCTCAGTTCCAATTTTCTGTGTTAGCTTACCATTGCTATGACAAAATACATGAGATAAACAACTTACAAAGGGAAAATGTTATTTTAGCTCACAGTTTCAGAGGTTCAGTCCTTGGTCACTTGACTCCAAGGACTGTGGTGAGGCACACACTTTATGACACTTTTTGTCACTTTATGACAGTGAGCATCTGGCAGAGAAATCTGGGTACCTTACAGGAGCCAAAAAACAAAAATGGAGAGAAGGGTCCCAACATCCCCTTCAAGGACACACCATCAATGACCTACTTTCCTTCCACTAGCTCCCACATCCTAAAAGTTCCACCACCTCCACATAGCACCATCCGTTGGGGGCCCAGCCTTCAACCCACGGACCTTTACAGGACATGTCACGTTCAAACTATAACAACCCTAAAATGAGATTTCAGCCATCAAAATGAATTTTCTTAAGAAAATATTTCTCAACATTTCTTTTCTTTTTCTATTGTTATGTTTATTTTTCTCACTTTTTGCTATACTGCCGATTGAACCTATTGCTTCAGGAATGATAGGCAAGCATTTTACCACTGAACAACATTCCCAACTCTTTTTCTAAATTTTATTTTGATACAGGGTCTCACTAAGTTGCCCAGGCTAGGATTAAAGAAATGTGCCAATAGGCCTGGCTCAAAATTTCTTAAACTTTTCAAAACATAAAAGTTGTTAACAATGGTATAATTTAGAATGTAGTTTCATAATCTATAAAAAGTAAATATAAAAAAGCTAAACTTGTACCATCTGAAGCATGTTTAATAAAACATATGAAACCAGCATAAGTTATAATGTGTCTTAGGGAGAATATTCAATATGATAAATAATGTGGGTAATTTTACGGTCTGCACAATAAATGAACGATACATACCACTTTACCACTGATTTTCTTACGGCATATGTGACTAGGAAAACTCAAGTTCTCACTTTTTGTCTTAACGTAAGAACATAAAGAACATTAAATGTTAAGATTTTGCAATTCTGTGGTGACAGTTCACTTATTCAAATAATCTCAGTTCTTTGGAATATCGCCAAAAACCTAGAAGTAGGCAGCCAAAGTAGACAAATGTAAATCTGGTCTCTGGCTCCAAACAGAGGCAATTCAATCAGAGCCAAATCGCCGCTATTTCAGGCAGCATTCTATGGAGCTGTCTCAGCGCTCTCAACAACAGCAAAGCCACAGTTTTACTCTTATGAGAGGATGTGGAGGGAGAAAACATATACTGAGGCTCTTCTGTGTATCAGGTATCCTGTTATATATTTCATAGATGTTGTTCACTTAATTCACATAAAAGGAATGTGAATTCCTCATTTTATAGGTAAGGATAGTGAGCCTCATTTGGAGTAACCTGTCTACCATCAGGGACCTGGGGGACAGCTAAGGTCTGTCCAGCTATGAGCTTCATTCTGTTTTCACTGTAAGTTTACTATCCTGTTTCCCCTGGGAAGAAAAGAAGAGACTACTCTGGCAGGTTCACTGCCACAAGATGACTCCTGACAGCTTGACATCAAGAAAGAACCAAATCCTGCAGGATTAAACTCTGAGAGCAAAATGACAGCATTGGACCATTTTTGTTTAAAGCAAAACTACCCAATACAGTTCAAGTGCTTCACTAGATTATAACCCAGAAAAATAACCAATAAATAGAGAAGAGTTTCCCTAAAAAGAAAGTGTAAAAGAACCCAGAGAGACTTTCTCTCTAAAATATGTGCATACCTACATGCTTTCTGTGCCAAAAATATAAACATTGGTTATATAGAAAATAATCAGGTCAGGAGTCAGGTGACTTGGGCCCTGGTCATTCCATCAACTCCATCCTGGACCCTTTCCACTTATCACCCTAGAGCTGAGCCCCGTCCTCACTCCTCGCTCCATCACTTATTTCTCATTCCCAGCACTATCTGTTACCTTAAAAATGCTGAGGATGTTCATTTCTAGTTTTAGGCCCTGACTCAAAATGGCCATTTCATGTGTTAAGTAGCTTCTGCTTTTCTATAAGAGTGCCATTTATATTAAGCAGCCATTGTGCAAAAAAGTAATAAAAAAAGTGAACTTGGAACCTCAGCTTTGAGGAAGTTCCATAGGCAAAGTCAAAAAGGTATTTTTCTCATTGCATGTATGCATATTGACTCTAGAGATAATCTTGATTTCATTTTCAGAAATAAAAGTAGTAACAACAAACATATGACTCATATTTCAATTATCACTACATATTAATTATACAAATTAAGATATTCTTAAGGCTTAGTTATTAAACATTGTACATCTTTTACAATATCTTATTTTTAGTCAATATATTCACATGTAGATAGTGCAAAAAGCATGACATTTTACTGAAACTCATGTATTGTTATGGTTTGGATGTGTGTTACAAATAGAAACCCAAAACATAAATATGCTAGTGTAACTGTTCTCTACTTAAAGATTTATTCAGGGCTAGGGTTGTATCTCAGTGGTAGAGCACTTTCCTTGCATGTATGAGGCCCTGGGTTCAATCCCCAGAAGCCCTGTCACAAAGCCCCCCAAAATTAGCCAGATTAGACACATGGATCACATGACTGGGTAGGCATTAATGCTTACTTTATTTAATATAAATAAATGTTAGCATCCTCATGGAAAATAACATTTATCTTATTTGGCTAGGCAAACACCATTCAAATCTGGTCTTCTTCATCACATAAATCCCAGGAGTGTGCAATAAATTTTGTGCTTGAGCCACTGGAAACCAATTTACCTGACTTCTGTAACTCTTATTAATATTAATTGAATCTTGGATGAGGTTGGATTTTTAGCTTTCTGTTGAGACTATGTAATGGCATAGTGGGAGGAAATTACATTGTGGGTGTGTGCTCTGTGACAGGTCCTATGCTTTGTTTTTTAATTTGTTTCTGTCTCAGACATTATCTCATTAGTTCTTCACAATAATTCTGGAAGAGTGTGGCAAGTCAAGTTTGAATATGAGGGAATGGAGTCTCAGAAAGTTCAGAAAACTTTCTCAAAGTTACATAGAGAATAACGATACTGAGCATTTAAATTAATGACCAGCTATCCTATGGCCAACATTCTTCCCATGATACAATGTTCCAACTAAAGTCAATAAGAAACATTGTACATACATTTCTGTTTAAAAGACATAAGAAGGAAAAAGGATCAAAAATGCTATGAATTAAAAGTCAGACATTGAAAATAAATTCTATAAAACATAATCTAAAACATGTTTTTACATATAGTTCTACTAGGCTTAATGTAAAACTATATTTGTAAGTTACCAATATAATAAATAAAATAGATTTTATAACATTTGTATTTACCAATGCACTTATCAGCTTTTCTTTTACTTTAATTCAGTCTGAATAATTACAACACAATTTGCATAAAGTTTAATTCATTAAAGCCTAAAAGCCTTGAAATATACTTACAATCCTTAATTATTAAAATTACATAGAATTTAGGCCGGGCGTGGTGGCGCACACTTGTAATCCCAGTACTTTGGGAGGTGGAGACCGGAGGATCCGGGTTCGCGGCCAGCCTCAGCTCTCTCTCTCTCTCTCTCTCTGTCTCTCTCTCTCTCTACTTAGTGAGGCCCTCCGCAACTTCATGAGACCCGGTTTCAAAATAAAGTATGAAAAATAGGGCCGGGGGCGTAGCGCAGAGGTAGAACGCCGCTGCGTTCAATCCCTGGTACCGAAAAAAAATAAAATTACATAAAATTTAATCATGTCACATTTACAGAATTCTTTGAAAATAGAATAATCACCCTTATTTAAAATTCTACAGCTAAGACAAGGCAAACAGTTGGTTACTTTCTTGGAAAAGTGTCAAATTCTCTTTACACTCTATCATTTTTTCTCTCAATTTGTCACTCCTTAATCACTCGTTGTTTTTGTTGCTTAATATTGTCACATCATTCACTGCACTGCTTTTCTCATTAGGCTCACTCAAATGATAAATTACTCCCTGATTGGTTGAGCATTTGGTCTTCCCTTTAAATGAAACCTTTAGACTAAGTTTTTATGTTTTTCCTAGTCATTCCTAAAGGAAAGAAGTTTTCTTTATCACCCCAATGCTTCATGTTTACATCCTCAGTACACATAGGTTTCCCTCTGTATTGTTGACTTGCAGCAAAACTAAACAACATAGCCTGCCAGCTGAAAGCAGGAGATTCATTCTTTTTCATTAGAATAAGCCATGGCATAATAAGAAGAGAATATGCAGTGAGCAGATTTAGTGCTTCGCTTAGGACTGCAATGGCAGAGTATCCACAAATTGTTTCAGAGCCTCTTGATTGGCCTGGACATCATTGATAATTCAGTATGCAGGTTCTGAAGTAGAGTAATAATTGGAATTTTCTGGCTGGTGCTGAAAACATGAGGTGATACACAGATCTGTGTTACCAGCAATTATTGGAGGATTCTTGCCCAGATGTTTTTATAGGTATTTTCATTCATATCAGGTCCAGAGTTTCTTCAGAACCAAAAGTCTGTCTCTCAATTGGCCAATTCAATCACTTGAAAATATTACTAATCACTAACAAAAATGTAGGAATGGTGGGGTGAGTTATTGGAATGATTACTTGTAATAGGGCAACAGGACCCCTGGGATTAGCATAAGAAGGCATCAAGCTAAGATTGTCAAGGGACAGTGGCTTCAAGGGAAACATGTTTATTTCTTTAAAACCCTAGGTTTCATTTGCCATTCTCCCACTCTTTCTGCCTAACAAAGATTCATCCATTCTTCAAAGCATAGCTCAAGTCATACTTCCTGAAGGAAACCTCAAACCCTCCTTTACTGTCATGATCCTTGTCCCCTCCACTGTGTGCTCTTATCACACATTTCCCAGGGCTAACAGGAGCAGTCCTCAGCAGCACTGTTTCAGTTGTTTATGTGTCTGATTCACTCATAAGATCATAGAGGGATTATATCAAAATAGGTTTTTTTTTGTTTAATCTCCCTTTGCACTTTGCACCTACTGCAATGCCTGAATAGAAGAGAAACTCAATAAATGCTTGTTGAAATATCAAAGCAGTTGTTTGAATGTGGCCCAATTGAAAAGCTTGCAATGTAATTTGATTCTGATCCATAACAATAAAACATGCTTCCATCTAAACTCTCTGACCTCTGGCTTATGATAGGGATTCTGACAATTACTATGGAAAAGTATGAGCTTGTGTGTGTGTGCACGCACACATATGTGTTTTATTTGCAAATTATTCTAATGCAATTTTAAGAATTAAATAGGTTGTCTATAAAAATAACAAGTGGGCTTTTTTTTGGTACATGTTATATAACCAAAAATGAGTGTTGTACTTCAAAGAGTCCCCTTGGGGAGACACAATTTATTCCATTTCATTGTCTTTGCTCAGAATATTTTTAGAATGAAATTCCTCTTATGAATTTGCCTTTACAGTCTACTATGGAAGAAAATTGCTGACCCCATTACTTTATAATTACTAGATGGGCTCTCTTATCCTAAACCTGTATTCTTTCTCTCTCCTTCCTCTATTCTAATTTGTTGATGTTAAAATCTACCATTTTCTCTTTATTCCCAATTGATAAGAGATAGCCACCCAGGGAAAGGGTTAGGGTAGTAGGCTTAGGAAAGCCTTTGTAAAGCATGTATAGCACAGACTAATATTTGTGGACCATTTTATGATACATCATGCACCTTGATAAGTACTTTTTGTGAAACCTTGTTTCTCCTTAAAATCGTATTATGTGAGCACCATCATTAGATGTAACAAATGAGAGAAATTAAGTGTTCTAAATTGTTGTGAAGTGTGTGAAGTGATAATGTGGAGCTTGAACCCTGTCAGGTGACCTCAGGTTCTGAGCTCTGGGCAACTTCCCACCAGGTTAGGTGGTTTCAGTGTGATTGAGAGACAAGTTGGCATTTCAGATCCTTGTCTTTGGGCATGCAGCACTATTAGAGTACTCCCCCTGGAAGCTCCTTAGCTTTTATATTTGGACCATGCAATTCACAGGAAACTTTCCTGGGCTTTTCACCTTTCTCTCAGTTCATATCAATACAGAGTCTATAGCTACGTGACTATTGGGTAATTAATACTGTTGGAGTCCAGAATGTGTCACCTTGATGTATTGATTACTTTGTGCCAAAGACACTTGAAAAATACAGCAAATGCAGGGAGGGGATTTCTCTGAACTCTCTTTACCTACCTAAAGACAGAGCCTCCAAAAGGAACTCGCTTAAATCCTCAGTCAGGGAAGACTGACCCTTACCACAGAAGAAGCAAGTAGAAGTCGACGCCACATCCAGACAAACGTCATTACAAACTCTCATATCACCCATCTGTCTAAGGGCCCATTTGTTTTTCCTCAAAATCACTTGGTCCCCCAATATGGCCTGTGTCCCCTTGCACTTTCCCTTATTAAGATGATATAGGAGGCTGAGACCAGAGGATCAGGGTTCATGGCCAGCCTCAGCTACTTAGTGAGGCCCTCTGCAACTTAGCGAGACCCTGTTTCAAAATGAAGAATAAAAAAATGGGGCTGAGGGTGTAGCTCACAGGTAGAATGCCCTTGGGTTCAATCCCCAGTACCGCAGAAATAAAAAAAATTAAAAAATTCTCAAATCTCAACATTACATTTTGAAGTAATCACATTTTTTCTTGTGATCCCCCATGCATTTAACATTAAAAATTAATGCATTTGTATACATTTTTTCCTGTTAATCTCCCCATTGCCAACTTATTTCATAGCTCCAGCTATTGAGCCTATGAGAATAGAACATCTTTTCTTTCCTACAATACTGATTACGAGTAGGGCAACAGGACCAATATGCCCATTAGATGCTACATCCCCTGGTGTGTATGGTCATGTGCTGAACATGATATGCATCCATAACAGAAAGATGGAACGAATCTTCTTGGGAAAAAGACAATGGTCCCAGGAGTGAGCTGATTGATACTGTCTCTCCTAATAACATTTCTTCCACATTATTCAAAAAAGATGCTGTGAGTATGATGGTACATTAAGAGGGAATAGAAAAATGGGACTAGGATATAGAAATTTTTTCTGAGGGTTGGATTCCTTGTGACTCATATAACCCTTTTTACATCACTGAGATAGGTGTGAAACATAATTACAGTATCCAGAACAACTATTGGTTTGATGAGAAAAATAAGGTCTATTGAATTAGATTGCTTGTGTTTCATCAGGGTAACTTGATGATACACTGGGTTCTGATAGCTAATGAGGAGGGAGCTTTTATGTATAAGAGGGAGTCTTATAAATTATATAGCTAAACTGTCTATCCTAAGCCTAAATCCTTCCTATAGTAACCCTCTCTGTAGACATCTAGATAAAATAAATAAATAAATAAACCTTCCCAAACCCATTGGAAATTTTCACAGCTTTAGTTTTTAGAATGTTTTTTCTCTTAAGTTAAAATCTATATCACAATCTTTAGGTTATACAAAAAATCCAATTCTTTTTCCATTTCAAATTTATTTATCTTTATAACAACTACTCACATGTATTCTCTGAGTTTTCTTTGTGAAGGCCAACTATTCCCAGAACTCTTAGAAATTTCTTGTAAGCCTTAGTTTTGAGTTTACTCATTCATCAAATATTTATTATCTATTATATGCCAGACAGTGTTCTAGGAGCTTTGATAGGGAGATAAATTTTATAGATAATCATCTGTTCTCATGAAGCTTGTATTATTGTTAAGGATGATAGTGAATAAACATATATACATGCATGCAGATATGTGGAAAATGTGACTGCCAGAAGCAGGTTAATGTTTGCCTGGGAAAGGTCTAAGGGTCATGGATAGTCATGGTTGGACTGATGAGCTGCCTGGAAGCAGCCCGCTCCTCCAAGGTAAACATTCCTGTGTCTCTTGCAGGCTCCTATTCTCAAATATCCCACTTGTCAAATATTGTCTCAAGGATCTTTTGCACATCCTCTGGGCTCTTACTCTGTACATTGTTCTGCAGCCAGACAAGTTAAATGTTTTCCTCTAGCCCTTGCTGAACGTATACTAATTAAATTTTACCTCTCAAGTGCTGCACATATACAGGAGCATCCATACCTCAACCTCCCCCCTCAAAAATGAATAAAAGCTGTGGACCAGTGTCCAGCGGGGCCTTCACCATAGAGTGAGGTCCCCTGGCCTGCCCTTTTAAATCTGTTCTGGGTCCACGTCATTCTCTTCCCCTCAGGTGCGCCGCAGGATGGTAACTGACACAGATATATATTATATGTATATATGACAATTTAGACTATAGAAATACTGTCTCTACAAAACTTAACACATTACATTGACATAGATTATTGGTATAGTGAATTAGGAATGTGCATTTGAAAGAGACAATTTTGGATAAGAAATTCTCTTTAGAAAAGTAACATAATATGAGATTTGTACATGTGACAAATGGGAATTAGTCTGTTGTGAATGTATATAGTATGTAAGAAAAATATATGAAATGACTCAAAGATAAAACCAGGTCATACCAACAAGTAGTTTGTCATAAAATTAAGGGAGTTTGATATATGTGCAGTGGAAGTCATTGATATATCATTTGACCCAATATTTGCTTGTTTAATTATTTTTGTGATGCTAGAGAAGAAACCAAGGCCCTCACACATGCTAGAAGTGCCCTATCACTGAGCGACATCCTCAGCCCTGACCCATTATTTTCAAAAGAAGACTCAAGTTACCGTGAATATAATAGACATGGTAACAAAAGCAAAAAAGCAGGAAGCAAAAGTAGGAAGATCATCTTTGGATAATGGCAGTGCTTTAGGAAAGGGATGAAAGAACACTGGATGAGGGTGCTAAAAGCAGAGATGATGAGAAATAGATAAATTCAAGATGATTTGCAAGTGGAGCCAGTAGTTTTTGCTGATGAGTTGTAGTTGCACACATGGATGACACAAGGAAAGGAGAAGAGTCACTTCTGGAATTTGGACCTAATTAGAAGGAAAGGGGTGCTTATGGTACTTATTAGGATGTAGAAGACTGGTGAAAAGTAGGGTTCAGATGGGATATAGGAGAAGGAGGAATCAAAGTTCTCTGTGGATCATGCTAAGTTTGCGAAACTTTGTAGATATACAACTGGAGGTATGTAGTACAGGCAGGTGGTTAATGAATGATGCCATCAGACTGAGATATGAAGTTGGAAGTCAGAGGCATGTTAGGCACTTATGAAATCATGAAATTGCTTTAAATCTTCAAGAAATCAGTTCATAGACAGAAGAGAGATGGTCAAAAACCTGAGGCCTCCAAGATTTAGAGGACATCCACAGGAAGAGAAACAAGACAGGAAGACTAAGACTGAACACAAACGAATCAAGAGGAATTATGATTGTGCTATGAAAACCAAGTGCAATGTCAACTTTGCTGAAGATTTCTGAGAGATGAAATATGATGAGAACAAAGTATGGAATAGAGGATTTGGCAAGAACATCACTGATAATGAGTCTTTTCTATGAAATGTTGACCACCAGCTACGAGCAAGTAGAAGAGAGAACAGAGGTATTCTACTAGTGGTAATACATATATGTGGAGGATTGTCACTTTTATAAAGTTTTACTGTAAAAGAGAGTGGGAAAATAGAAAGTCATTTAGCTAGAACATAGGGTCAAGGAAGTTTTTTCTTTATTTTTAATGAAAAATTTCCAAACACACAATAATAAGTAGAAATGTAAAATTATTATGATATAGAAGAAAACATAATAGAAATGCTGGAATAAACTTCTTGAAAAGATGTGTATTATGAATTAATTAGGAATCAATGGAAGATTCGGCCCTAAGTACAGGATTGAATTTCTCACTATAATCCAAATTTTCTCATCATATTGCCAATGTTTGATGTTTTCTCAATATCAGGAAGCATTTATTTTGAGGTTTCTTTTGCCAAGTATTTAGTGAATTATATACCTAAATATAACCAGTAAAAAACATTACCTATATTAATAGATAATGTTATGTTATATATCTATATAATATGCAATATATTATATTATAGAATCTATATATCTAATATATATAAATGTAAGCACTGTTTAGTTTTATGACACCCACATATAATATCTAAAAATTAATTTCTTAAGGATATAAATGAATATGAATTACTCATTTTAGATTGATTCAAATATATAGAAAATATGATTCAAAATAAGAATCTCAAATGTGATTCAAAATAGAAATGACCATGGTTGTTTGTTTTTACTGTTTTACCAAGATCCTGGCAGTTGAAATAAATGTTCTGTGGATTTTTTTTCCTTTGAAGAATATGCAAGAAGGTAATAATTGATGGGCACAGTATATTGATTGGCATTTAATGGTCAGCTAATGAATTCCCTTTCTATTTAAGCCAAATTTATTTACTGTGTTTATTATTCCCCAGTCACAGAGATACTTTTTTTCTCAATTGCATCCAATAGACAAAATGCTCAAAGGCAAACTGCTGTAATTTATAAAAGCACACTGGTCCTCTCATGCCTAGCAGAAAGCACAGCATGTGTCTAAGCACAAGCATGTATGAATGAATGGAGCAGAGAGTAAACATACCTGTGGATGAGAGCTCTGGCCATGCCCCAGAACCAAGGTAATACTTTTGATCTTACTGTATTTAAGACACATGCCTAAAAAAGAACAATAAAACACTTTACAGAAATGTTTTTGAAAAAAGTTATTCCTAGAAAACCTCTTCACACTTCTGGAGTGAACAAAGAGGCTTTTCCAGTTAACAACTACAGTTCTGGCAGATGACATAGAGAAATTATGACTCTGTGTGTGTGTGTGTGTGTGTGTGTGTGTATTCTACATATATATATATGTATATATATATATATTCTACTCATTTTACTTTGGTGTTATATGGTTATATATATATATTTGGTTATATATATGTTTATATATATATATACATATATATATTCCAAAATTTCAAAGTAGAATGAGTCAAATAAAGCCCACTGTTAATGATTCACAAGCAACATGACACATATACATAAATTTATAAATATATATAAACATATATATATATATATATATATTTCAAGAAAATGCACAGCAAATCAAAGCCAATCTCAGATTGCTGAGAGCTTGCCCTTGTCAGCAACTGAAGGGCCAGTCCTAGTTCCTTGTACAGAGAATTTGTTAGCTGATTACCAGAGAAACTTTTAAAAGACTCTTGAAGTTAACTGTGCATATTTTTCCTGTGCATATTTTACATGTTCCATTTAAGAACATTTAAATTATAAATTATAGAGATTAGTGCAACCGTTATCTAAATAAGAAAAAGTTCCTCCCTCCTACAAAATTTTTGAGGGCTTGTAGTTTGGGACTTGTTTGAAGGTTCTATATTCATCAGGAATCTAATCACAAATATGTAGGGCCCAGTGGTTAAATATGATTGCACATACAGAATGTCTCTGTATTCAATCCATTTATAGTTATATGGTTCAGTGTTTATATAAAATTTTATATCAAGATTTAAGTATTATCAAGTTATTGGTAGATAGCTATTAAGAGTTAACTACTACAGAAACTATAATTAACTAATCTCCCTCCCAGCCTTTGTTCTGCCTCTCTCAGTAGGGAATGTAGTAGCTGCCCGATTGTCAAGATGATGACTTTAACTCCTGCGATCACATGTGTGTACCGGCAAATAGAATCCAATATGAGAGAGAACAGTGCTCTGTCTCCTTTTAGCACAATACACAGTGACTGGAAGTTAATTCAACAAATTCACATGTATTTCAATGACAAGATACAGTCCTATCATCACAACTTGTGAATTTGAGCAAAGATAAAATATAATTTTATCCTAGAGTTTTATGTACTCAAGCGAAGTTCTAAAGAAAGGGAGAGTATTGATAATCGTAAGCTAGCAATGCATACTACAAAGCTACTTAAACGTTTGCATGTGTAGGTGGGCATATAAAGTTCAAACACCAATCCAAACCAGGCCCAGTAGATATCAAAACCCTGAAACGTAGAGGCTGATGTCACTTACGCTAAAGTTATATTTGAGAAATCATATATGATTGTGCACTTGGAGAAAGACATTATGGAATGTACTTGTGACATTCATTTTGAAGAGTGAGTAGATAATAAAGTTTTTAAAGGCATTAAGCAAGGTTCATCTATTAGTTACATATAGGATGGTCAGATGGAGGAGACCAAAGTTAGAAAGAACACCTGTGAAGTTCTTTGATTCATCTCTTATGAGTTGATGATATTATGGATTAGGATATTGAAAATGAAAATAGAGTGAAAAAACTTGGATAAAAGAGAGCTTTGAAGAGAAATTGATAGAGTTAAGTAACCTACTGGATCTTTATGATTAGATTGGGATGAGTTACATATCACTTAAGATTTAGAAATTGGATGACTAGCTTGAATGAAGACTGAGAGATAAGAGTTTTTCAAGAAATATAGCTACCCAAAATGCAACAAGCTAGAAAGAAAAACAGTTTACAATGTGTTGTCTTCCTCTCCATTAGAACTTGAAAATAACAGGAGAATGTCAGCTCAATTTATTTTATCTCCAATTTTCAAGTATTGAAACACAACACAAGAAAAAAATCCTATAGACTCCTGCTATGCTGCCTCTATAATTCTTTTCTGTTTTTCTCTGGTCTATTCCATCCTCTCTAATGGAATTGTGGAACAAATTGTAGTGCTAACTGCTTCTAATAGACATTTTTTGTCACAGATACCACTACACTTTCAAATCACATTTTTCCTAAGCTTCATATTTTAAAGTAACTGAAAGATCAATGAAGAAAAAAGTGCCAAAGAAATTATATAATGGACAGGGATATGAAACATCAAAGAAAATGTACACAAATCTGCTTTGTCCCCTCAAACTAAATTGCCAGTGGAAACCTTAGAAATTTTACAATTAAAGTTTTCTGTCCATGCATTCATAATTTTTTCATTTAGGTAAATTGACTTTAAAGGGTTTCAATTATTATGCTTTAATGATATTATACAAAAGGCATGCTTTAAAAAATTCCTAGATCTTATTTCAAGGGCTTTTACATTTGTTCTCTTTTTACTAAGATGTATTTGAGAGCTACGTATTAGCAATTACTAGGGGAACTTTGGTTGGTAAATTCCCATATTTAGCACAAAAATCATATTTTGAATATGATATATTAAAGTTGATATATATCTATGTCATTTATTTAGTAAGGAAAATCTTAACAAGAAATAGAAATATAAATTGTATAAAGTTGATTCATTTTTACATTTTGAATTTTCCCATACTTGTGTTCATGATTTCAAGGAGCTTATGCAATTCTTTGAAATGATATTTTAAAACATAGGACATCTTGTTATGCTTTAGTAAGTAGTAAAATTAGTTTTATAGTTTAAATAAAATACTGTAAAATCAAAATAAGCAATGGTATTTGCAATAGAAGTACTATCGAATCCTTTAAGGAAGCATAGTTAGTATCAAAGCTTATATAGTTTTGGGAGGTGGATTTAAGATCATTGAGTGTTGGATATTCTTTGAGATATATTAAAGTCATTATGTCATTTTATTTACTTGAAACATATTAGCTTGTGAAAATAGGCAGGGATCATTTTTATCAAGCAAAATATTAGATTAAATTGCCTTCATACTACACATAATAGATCAGTGCTTAAAAGGATTTGTAACAGCTCAATTTGGTCTATATTTAAAGTAACTATCCAGGGGATTTTATTTTCAATTATATTGTAAGGCAGGAAAACACAGTTTTGTAGAAATTATTATTTCATATTTTCTTGTATTTATTTGAAATAACATGTAGTACACTAGCTAATTCATATCCTTATATATATTAATATTGATATCCTAACTAAATGGACTGTGAAGAATTTAGTACTGATTATTTTTGACTTTGACAACCTATCAACTACAAGAATGCTGTCTAAGTCAATGAACAGTTGCTTGAAGCAAAAATCAAAGAATGCTAATGTCTGATTGATTATCTGGCCTAGATCCATAAGTATTTTGAAAAACAACTCGCTGCCTTTTACTAATAGCATAAATATGGTTATCACACAATTAGTCATCTGATACTATTGCATGGAAAATAATAAAGTTGATGGAAAACCATTTTCTTTCTCATCAAGCCTATCAGTATAAACAAATGAGGTTTATTCACAAATAATAATTTCCAAATGCCTACATATTTTTATTATTCAAAGTCGATGTGAGAATTGTATGATATTAAAAAACACGTATACAGATACAGTTATATAATCCTTTCCGTGTCTATCTCTATCTATCTAGAAACCTGTCTTGAAAGTTTGGAACCTTAATGAAGAATGGCTTTGGGTACACTGTGAATTCCTAATGATAATGAACAGATGGGATTGATTGCTATCTCAGTGTGAAGCAGGAGGAAAAGGCCTGCAGATAGTCAAGCCTGGTAGGGATCAGCCATTTCAGCCCCTATAGCCCAGACTTATCAGGGTGAAAGATCCGAGCTGATGAACACAAGGCAAAGTTTGTACTAAAGAAGTAAAATCAGCCTAGTAATTACTTGATTACTGGAAGGAAAATAACACTTACAGAGGGGGATGTTTCAAACGAACTAAAAAAGAGAGACATTCTGGTCTCAGTAGGTATCAATTTATAAGTTGCAAGATTTGTTTTCTTGGCCCTAGGAGATGCCCTGTAGTAAGTTATGTGCCAGGAGGCCTTTCTTACACAAAGTCAACTCCTCTTTTATTTTCAGACCCCCTCAGCCTCCCAAAGGAAAAAAAAAAAAACATGCCAGTCAAATAGCAGGTCAAAATCAAATATCCATATAACCCACAGTGGGACAAATTATTTAAATACCTAAGAATGTAGTAAGTAGGCTGCTTAGAAATCTCATTCTGGTCTACTGAACATCTGAGGAAGATAAAAGAAGCAAATTAAAATTATGAAATAACGAAGGACAGAAAGATCTTAATTGACATGAGAACACAAGTAGAAAAATGGACTGTTGATTCATTCTGGTGTACATTTTTACAACACTTCAGGTGCTTAGAAATGCATGGTGCGCATAAGCCATTATTCAGTTAATGAGATGCTAAACTACAATTTGCGTTGAAATTGTCCAGTGTTGCTTTTCATTAAAGAGATAATGACTCAAAAGATATTTTAGGTGTCGCTACAAGCTGCTGTTTTCATTCCATTTTTATTTGGCAAATTGGGTCACATTGTATTACAAGAAGATAATCTGCCCTGTAATATGCCCATGTTACTTGGTTTTGCAACACAGAAATGATGGAACGTGATAGCCCCTTTGCACCTGGTGTACAATCTCAGCATAATTTCAGGCTGAAACAAGTCAGCAGACCTTTATGCAGTAACCCAAATTTTGCTTTAAGGCACTTCTGTGGCTATTAAACTGTGCTCTTAGAAGGCAAAACATCTGCAACCGTTCAACACACTAAAGCAGATAATGTAACCAAGTCTGATGGGCAGAGCTTTTATATTTCTCTTGGATTTGTTGGCACCACAAACTAGCTGAGGTTGTGATCTCCACAGAACTCATTAGCTAGAGGTAGGAAGCACCTGGCAGTCACTGAAGTACTAATGGTGACTCCAAAGGCAGTAAGTAGACGTTCTTTAGAAGCATGCATAACCAAGCTCCAGGGCGGTTTCTCCCAGGGCAGGCCTCACAGTACAGACTCTCTATTTAGAGTCTAACCCTCAATAAACCTTTTGGGGCACAACTGTGAGACTATCATGGAAAAAATACAGTTCATAAATGTTTTACTATGGTCATGATTCTCATCACTGATGAGAGAATAATGAAATCAGTCAACACTTACTTTTTTGTTATTGTTGTTGGAAGTAAAAACTGCATCACAGAAATAAGTTGAATAATATGTTTCTATTCAGGGGTTAGCAAATTTTTTTATGAAGGATCAGATAGCAAATATTTTTAGTTTAATATGCGGTACCATTAAACTCTACCTTTTTTCATATTTAATATGTTTTTATTAGTGCATTGTAGTCTCACATCACAATGAGTATCAGTTTGGTGTTAACATACATGCACACAGCTCTTGGTGTCCCTCTCCCCCGCCTCCCCTCCCACATGTAGCACTGAGAATGATGTTGGTATAATCTCATATGTACACAGTGTTTATGACAGTAATTCCATAGGTTCACTTCTTTCTTGCCCTTCCTCTTCCCTTGTACCCCTTCCCTTGCACCACTGAGGGCTCTCTATTGTCATTGGAGTCCCTTTTGTGTCCCCATTACTCCTTAGGTTGGGCATTAAACTCTACCTTTTGAAAGCAGCCATAAGTAGTATCAAAGTAAATGAGTCTGGATGTGCTACAATAAAACTATTTACCAAAGTAGGTAGTGACCTGTAGGCTGTACTTCATTGACCCCCTTCTCTAATGCATGTAAAAGTTAATGCCTCAATCTACTAATCCTATTACTGGGTTGTGTCTTAAGCAAGGTATTTACAAGAATAATTTTTAAAAAATATTTGCCCCCTAGTGTCCATTGCAATATTATCTGTAATGGGAAAAAAGGTTTTGATTACCTAATGCCCAACAACAAAGAAACAGTCAAACGTATTAACTAGAAGTAACATTATGCATTTGCCTAAACAAAATTATGAAAAATGCATAAAATATTGAAAAATTTAGTATTCAAAAACTATATAAGGAAAGACATAAACAAAAATGCATAAAACTAAAATATTTTAAAATTTCAGAGTATAAATAGAAGTTTAAACTCTTAAAAATTCATATATTTAAGACAAACGGGAATCATTAGGGTATATCCATACATTAAACCAGCAGTCTCTTATTGATCATCTCTTGTCTGAAAGTCTATGTGCTAAGCACTAGGATCACAGAAATAAATGAAAACCCTCCCTTGAAAGAACCTTACAGGGAACACTTGAATATGGTAGAGAAAATGAAATTATGACACGTCTCCCAGTGGACATGAAGGGAAAGATTCCGAGAGCAATAATACCATGAAGATCAGGAGAAGACTGCAATGATGGAAGTTAGTAGTGTAGTATGGCTGGAGCCCATCTTTCTTTTTTTTTTTTTTTTTTGCGGTACCGGGGATTGAACACAGGGGCGTTCTACCTCCGCGCTACACTCCCGGCCCTATTTTTTTTTTATACTTTATTTTGAGACCAGGTCTCACGAAGTTGCAGAGGGCCTCACTAAGTAGAGAGAGAGAGACAGAGACAGAGACAGAGAGAGAGAGAGAGAGAGAGAGCGTGTGCGCGCACGCGCACGCTCGAGCTGAGGCTGGCCACGAACCTGGATCCTCCAGTCTCCGCCTCCCAAAGTACTGGGATTACAAGCATGTGCCACTACACCGGGCTTCCATCTTTCTTTTAATCAGTTCATGATACATTTTTTCCTTACCATTCTACTCTTGCTTTAATATTGTTTTTCATAATCATTTAAAATATTTCTTCTCACTAAAGCTACAGTTTTATGAGCTTAATATCTATTGAGCTTCTGTCACAATAGTAAAATATCCAATTGAATTTGACTCCATTTGATATTTATATTATATTGTAGCAAGTGAATTGACCAAATTTTGAAAGAAATGTGATTCCATAGAGTGTTCTCAGACAAATTCTCTAGTCTTGAGTACATAAAGTTCATAGAAAACTGAAAAAATGTAATTAAGTACTTATACATCTATTTGTGATGGAAGAAAGGAAAACAGGAAGGTTCTAGAAAGGCCAGTTTCAACTTAGATCTGCAATATTGTATTAAATTATGGTCTTTGACAGTGACATCATTTCAACAACAGTTCTATCAGAATGTTCCTACAACAATCAATTAAAGTGAAAATGTTAAACCTAGATATATATCATCTTAGTTATTTTAAATACTAAAATCATGCTTTCTAGCCACCATAATTTTTATTAGACTCTCATTTTAACTTAGTAAGATAGAATACAATATACCATTAATCCAAAAACATGACATTATGAAGTGATCAAATGTAGAGAAGCCATATTAAGCTTTCTATCTATTGTGAATTATATCTGTAAAATGATATTGTGGTCATTTAGAGCCAGAAAGCAGACCTAAATAGCATAGAATAAGCCATAAATTATGGCTGAAATGGGTAATTCTGAACAATGGAATAAAATGGAACAATAAAATATGAATTTAATGATTGACAGGAAATCAATGAAGAATAGACTTAGCCATTTGGCAGCATGCTGAAAAATTATAAATTTTAGTGTAATAGTACAATGTTAATTTTATTCACTTCACAGATTATGTGTAATTTATTTAATCAAATTGATTCAGCATCTATTTTACACAAAATACTATGTTAGCTATTGGGCAGAAGAAGAAATATTTTCTTTATCTGTAAATAAAGGCAGAAATGTATGCAAATAATATACAGATATTGACAAAGAGAAGGAGGCAAGAGAGCTGAATATTACCTAAGAATATATCCTAAAAAATGGATGTGATCAATTTCACAGTTCCAAAATGGAGCACAGATGTTATGTTGTGAAGGGGTTGTTTTTAAATCATAATTCAGCAAAATATTTTAGGTAGACTATTTTCTCAACTCTGGGCCCAGAATGCTATCTCAGATCCTCTAGCTTTTTATTAATTACTGAATTATAAATTATTGACCAGGCCCGAAAATTCTGTCACAAGTACCTTTAAATTTATTTTAACACAAAAATTAATAAAATAAACCATAGACAAAAAATTAATGAAGATAAAACATCTAGATAATATTATTAAGAATATAAAATAAATAAATGTATAAACTTATAGCCTTTGTTAATATTCCCTTAAGAAATCAGTCATACATACAGAAGTATGTATGCATAACACATTTTAGTATTCTGATGTACATTATCATTAACTACACTGAAACAAATTAAAGAAAATAAATATGTGTTTATCACATTAATGCCAGGGCATAATCAATTTTTAATAAATCTTAGAAGAATTCAACTGTAATAATGTTTGATTCTTTTCCATATGATAATCTAAGACTATTATCCATATATTTCTTATTCACAAAACAGATACCTGTATAGTGTAAATAAGATGCCAGAAACTTCTCTGAGCAATAGGGGTACATTAGTCTATAGTACCACCAATTTAATGGAAGAATAACAGAAAGTGTCAAAACTAAATGACAGAATATGGGAATTGAATAGTGACTTGACATGAGGAAGACATGGTGAGTTAGCTACATAAGAGAAATAGTACCTTGAAGGAAAATTTATTGACTATATAAAAGTTAAACCAACAGTCAAATAAGTCAATTCCCAATGTATGGGGAGGCATTGAGGTGCCAGAAAAAGTCAAAATCATCCAAATACAAGGATGTGCTAATTTTATTGCTTTCATCTTTTCTTTTTTCTATTCTTTTCTTTTTTTTTTTTTTTTTGCAGTACCGGGGATTGAACGTGAGGGCCTTCTATATTGCTTTCATCTTGAATGCAGACAAATGGAGTAGAGTGTTCATTGTAGACCATACTATTTAATACGAATATACATCAGTAAACTCCAAAGTAGTCACTGAAAGACAAAGGCAGAAACCACAGAGTTTAAGGTCAACAATCCGTGATCAATGCTCATGCTCACTGTGAAGTTACTGAGGGCGAAAGATGTCACCTGCTTCATTCACTAAAGTAACCCAGCAGGTAGATGATTTTGTTCATGGAATTTGACTGTGAGTTAAACCCATTCGTCCCCTCCTCCAACCAGCACATACATCCAAAAGAAAAGTGTTGGCCATGTAGAGTTAGAAATGTCCTCCTGGTCACACACACCCTCAGTCCCCAGCCCATCCTCTGAAGACAAGTGACACACACTGTGACAGGCTCTTCTGTCTTCCAGTTCTGTAACTGCTTCCTGGGTGATACAAAGGTCAAAGGCAGCAGGAAAGTAACAAGACAGACTGCCTAGGACACTATTTTCCCAAGCTGGGTGGGGATGGTGTGGTGTTGGGGCCTCTGCAAGCTGCAGTAAAGCACTAATAGAATGGATAAGTCATTGTGAATAGACAGCTATATAATTTATTGACCAGGGTATTCTGACCAGAATTAGCAAGATCAGCTCATTGGCAGCACAAAAGAAATTCTCAAACAAACCCATTTGAATTTATATATTAATGTGAAATCAAAAGCACTCTTTGGCTTTTCTTTTAAAAATTCCATCTAGAACTTCTCCTGAGTGTTCTATGCCACATCTCAATTCTGTGTGTGTGTGTGAGTGTATGTGTGTGTGTGTGTGTGTGTGTGTGTGTGTGTGTGCACATGTGCGTAATCTATACCAAGAATCCCTTAGTCTCAAAGGGCTACCTCAGTCTGTGCAAATTATGCTTTCAATCTACAACCTTGGAATTCCATGTCCTTATAATGTGTACAGTTGTTCGCTATCATAGAGTACCTTATCTGTGGCCTACATACCATATCTTTGGTGCTAACTCTAGCACACACTCATTTTTTCCTGTGCTTCCAAAGATGAGCATTGGGACAAACCATGTTCTGTTAGTGTGAACATTTGTATTAGCATCACACTTTTTCTGTTGTGTCTTTAAAGGTATTACAAAAATCATACAGTCTCTGATCTGTTTCTGTATCCCGAAACAAGACCAGCTAAATCATTTCAGATGAAATGTAAATGTATTCCAGAAAGACTACCAAGTAAACCATTTTATCTTGAGCAACTACAACCTCATAAAATAGAATCTTAATAAATATTGAATGATGAACTGAACTCATTCATAACCAACAAACTTCAACATTAGGAAATGCTTCCCTATTGCGACTCTAGGTCCTTCCTATTTTATTTCCTCTAATTATGAGCTCAGTAAATGTAGAATACACCTAGCCATCAATCTTTGTACTACATCTGTTCCTTACACAAAGACTATTATTAAATCTCCTTCATGATCCTCAAACCCACTTAGCCTTCTCTTCTGTAGGCTAAATAATTAATCTCCCTTTTTTTACTTCAGTCTTGCCTGAGCCTCTTGCATTAGCCAGAAGGAAAAATGCTGAAGTCACGGGGGATCTTTTTTAACCCAACACTACTTAAATATGTTAAGAGTAATGAGGAAACAGAAGTGTGTGAAGATACCACTACTAAAACAGGATAAACAGTGGAGATTGTCCAAGAAATTGGTAATATAGGAAGAATTTCACAATTTTATTTTTTGTAAGACCCAGAAAAACATGATGCTCACTGAGAGAGAATAAAAGGTTTTATGCTTAGACTAAATTCCTTAAATAGATGTGCCTCTGTTCCACAGCTCCTCAGAACTCCTAAAATTTTCCTGTTTAATACCAGCTAACTAGGTTCACTCTGTAAAAATGTCAAATGCCTTGGAGTCTTCTCTGTACAAGTAGATTCTTCTCTGAGGACTAGAGAAAAGAAAAATGGTTCATAAATTCCTAATGGCCGTGGAGGAAAAAATTTTTTTCAACTTCCATTCAAAGAAGTTACATATAAAGAATGCAAGCTATTTATCAGCCTGACACTCACATTCAAGAAGCAAGACACAAAGTTTTAAGTGGTGGGAAAAGTTTTGATACAGAATTTTGCCTAACATTCAAGTCCTGTGTAATGTAACAGGAGGGCATCCTGAGCTGGTTTGTGTCATGAAGCAGTAGGTTCAAGAGAAGTTAAATGTCCCTTCTTCCTGGAGACAGAATAAACTGCTGACATTGCCAAACTGATTCCCAAGTTGATACAGAAGAGGGGACAGCTACAACTGACTGCCCCTGTTTTTGTGAAAGTGTGGCATTATCACATTAGAACTCCCCTAGACAATCCCTCAAATTCTAAGGCTTTAACCTATAATGGCCCCAAGGGATTACTTCACTTTTAAATATTTTATTTCAATCCAATGTAATAGGCAGGGTAGCCTCCTAACCCTTCCAGATATATAGAGATTTCTTGCCTTAAAAATTAGGAAAATCATTCAGGAAACCTGTCATGTCTCTATGAAATGCAAATGATAGAACTGTCCTTTACCTCAGTCTACCTTCTTACTAGTACCCTATTGACCCATATGATATGCATACATCTCCATTTTAATTTAATGTCTTAATTTATAGACTTTAAGAAGTCAGACTCCACTAAGAGTTCGAGGAAAGGAAGTAGGGAAGTGCATCTCAAATTCCACAATACTGTTATTGGTGAGACCGAATGGAAACTGGATTTTTGCAAAACATGTTTTCCCTAGGGAATGCTCTCGCTCTGGTTAATCAACTGGCAAACAAGACATCTAGGGTTATCTCTTTGCCACGCTATTGCCCCATCAATAATGTACAGACTGTCATTAAGAAGTCATTTCTCCCTTCTGGGCTGAATTTTGAGAGGTGCATCATGTGGGAAAAATAGGAGTTACGGTGTGGAGACTATGGGTCACACCTTAATCTCAGAAACATGCTGTGCTATTTTGCAGACAGTCCATCAAGATATGTTCCAAGGCATGCACCAGTGCATATAAAAATATATAGGCTGAGACCACCAAACTCATTTCATTAGGACCTTTCAAGGTTAATATTATAATCATGCTTCGGGGCATCAACTGATCTCCAGCTGAGCTCAGGAAGATATTTTACTTCGGTGGTAAGACTCTTCTAGTTGGATCAGTTGCACTGTAAGCACGTATTGCTTTTGACAACTTTTTTTTTTACCATATCAAAGTGTCATTCTTGTATTTTTCTTCTTCTTGCAAATTATTCAAACCATCAAGCAATACTAAAAAAAACCTATGGTTTTAAATAATTTCAAAATGAGGTTTCCTTTTTCTCTTCTTTTTAAAAATTATTGTTTCATAAATTTCCAATTAATAATCTTTCTTTTTTGTTTATTAAAATTTTATATTTATAACTATATATTGGAATTTATTATTATCACCTAGTAATAGAACATTTATTTGAATTAGACACTAAAACTACTGTCAGTAGTATTGAAACTAAACAGTTTCCAGTGTCAAGAATTGTGTCTGGTGCTTAGCACCAACTGCTAGATACTGCTTCTGTGTAGTAGATTTCTGCTGTTTCTGGTCACTCGCCTGTTCAGTGCCACAAAAGACACGGAACTAATCCCTCTCACTAGCTCCTGCTGGTGGCACATTACTCACAGTGCCAGCAAAAGAAACAAAGTCCTTCTTTAAGTTATATCCTTCAAACATTCAACTTCCATATATTACAGAAATATTAAGGTAAAGAGGTAAGGAAATGGAGTTTGGGCATCCATAAACAACAAGACAGAAGTGAAAAGAAACAAACATTTCCAACATGTCATACTGGTATTCTGTTCATAGTATTTGCCTGGAATTTTGGCTTATCATTTCCTTCTTTTGATAGCTAGGCTCTTTCTTCTCAGTGTAGGACCTGCAGATTCTTACACACTCAGAGAAAATGTGAACCATTCTCAAGCAATGATTTCTGGTCCTCCAGTAATACTATCACTGAGAAGGCATAGCCCTTAAATTTATTTTTTAACCATTCAGGGGCTATCATCGTCATCCCTGCAACCTGCCCTTGGGTTTCGACCAGCCTGAAAAATCACCTAGAGCGGCATAGTTAATGACTTAGCAGCAGAGCCTGTCTGCTGACACAGTAAAGCAATGACCCAGGCTACCCAGGTTCAAAGCCCACCTCTACCACTTAATTAGGCAATTATTTAACTTCTCTTTGCTTCACTTCCCAGTTCTGTGTCCAGCTGTATTTGAGGATGATCCACAGGGTCAGTGTGAGCATTACAAATGTTGATTCAAAACAGTGCCTAGCATATAAGAGCTATCCATATGTACTCATTGAATAAACAAAATGCATAGATCTATACTCAGCTCACAGTAAGTACTCAATTACTTTGGTTATTGTTTCTTATTATTACTTTATATTAGAAAATTTGCCCTCACTTGGGGATAGAGCCAATCAAAAGCTGCCACTCTTTTTAGTAACTCTTGTCTTAGGCAGTGAGTTTATTGCACATGTCAGGAATCCTAGAATTTCCGAGTGGGAAGACACCTTTAGGGAGAGAATGTCAAATTGCCTAAAGCTAATCTACTTAAAATCTATTGGCATAATTATCAATTTGCCTAATGACATATTCATCTAAAATGCTCATTTATCAAATATACTTTTCATCTGTGCTAAAATCATGTTAGCTCAGAGTCATCTTTGAAACTTTCATAGTGACTGTTTTGCCTATTTTTGAGTGTTTTAAGGCATCTCATCCATTTAAGACTGAGTGTTTAAAGTATTATAAAATTCACTTAAAAACCCAAAACAACCTATCTCAAAAATGCTTAGAATGGCTTCTTATTATATATGAAACAATATATCTATGACAAATTTTTATTAGGAATATAATTGTTATGCTAATGGGCATTTCCAGGGATTAGACATTAGGAAAATTGATTTTAGGTGAACTGACCTCAAATCTTTTAAAGAATTGGGTGTGAAGGCAGTGTCATCAGATTGTGCCAGTTTTATTTTGCTGATTTCTGTCTGTGACTAGGTTCAGTTCTGTCACTACCCGCTGCAAGGTCTACGATGACAGCTTCTAACCTGTGATCCATAGCAAACTTCCAGACGTGGAGCCTGATCGCCCACCTTGCTGGACACTAGGATGAAGTACAAAGGGTCTGCTCTGCACAGAATTGACCAGGCCACAGAAATCTATCTTCCCGTGTCTCCGAACTCACAATGGTGCACATTATTTAATATAACTGCTTTTTTCCATTTTACCTGTTTGAACCAGAGGTATTTTTACCATCAGCTCTTCATAAAATAGAAAAGTTAATCAAGAGGCAGAGGTATGGAAAGTTGCCTAAGAAAAGAAAGTGCAGGAGAATATTCAAAGGTATGGGAACACGTACAATTTTTACACAAAGGAATCCTCAGCTATATAAATGCGAACCTAGAGTAGTTATTCTAAAATGGTGGCCAGCACAGGAAAACATTCTTTGGAATCAGTTTTACTCTTGATTCCAGCTCTAATGTGGAAGAGTCAATTCTCTCCTACTGAGACTTCATACTATTCTCAAATTGTACAAGTGCTACAAAGGTGAAGAACTTTTGTTTTATTGGGAATGTTTGAATTTTCTTGCACTCCAGAGAAGATGCAGAACCTGCTTGGTTCCCAGAGTTTGTTTAAAGTTCTGTCTGCCTGTGTAACGATGTGAGTGTGTCCGTCACATCATGTTGGAACTAGTAGTGTGGAAACTGACATCTGCCAACCAGTAATGGTGGTCATACCTCACTGCTACTCCAACTGCTCACAGTCCGGTTCAGCCTGCCACCCTGAGCTCTAGCCAGCTGTCAGGACTGTCACAGCTGCCATCTTATTTACTGCCATAAGCTTTCTTGGCATTGTGGACTCAGACACTGCTGAGATGGCGCCTGTCATTGGCTGTAAAAGGCACAGGGACGAAAGACTCTGAGGAACCCTGGGAAGGTGCAACATGTTCAAACCACCTGACAGTGGAACCAGTCAGTGCTGAAGTCTCCGAGGTTGTTCTTTGTTGACTGATAAGATTGGACAAGGCACAGTAGGCCCTCCAGAATTCCTATTCCAAACTGTTTTAATTGAATGTGTCACTGACAAGGGACAATCACTTGGTCTGCAGCATCTATACCAAATGAAACAATTGTTTTAAAGTAATTGGTCTGACAAGAAGGCTGGCAGCCATTGAGGATAAGATGCATGCATTTCTACGAGAAGAGACAGAAAACATGTTCCCTGTAATAGCCAGGCTAAGCTTTTAAACTTTCCCTTTACTTCTTATGAAATAAGTCCTTTAAAACCTCTGATTTGAATAAACATTGGACAATTCTAGAGACACCACTTTACTTTTCATGTCTTTTATACACATAAGAGGCGCTTTCTCAGCTTGTTTAAATTATCTAGCCACAACAATTTGCAATGAATTCAATAAAGTGGGGAAAAAAAGTGAAAAAGGTCAGTCTCTGAACTTCTTTGTGGATCTCACTGTTAGCAAGTCCCCAAACAAAAACCGCAATTATACAGTGTAAGACAGAAGGTCAATTACATCACCTAGTTAGCACATATTGAGCCAAATTTCCACAGTATGTATGTGGTTCCTCAGGAGAGGGAATGAGTCTGCAAGAGCCAAAAGCATCTAAGCAAGTGTTGTTCAGCCATCTAACACATCTATATACTAGACTATATGGTACATTAAAAAAGCTAATAGAGGATATGCTGTAACCCACAATTATTGTATTTATTTAGACAAGATCATGTCTCATTACAGTGAAAAAACCATATCTTTTTAATAATGTTTAAACATTTTCTTATGCAGAGTATCTCATCTGGTCTCATAATATCTAAGGTAAGAATTATTATCCTAATCCATTTTATATGTTGGGAGAGGAGGCCCGCCTATATGACTACATGGTCTAGATTTATATGAAAATAACAGTTTGACTCCAAGTCATCATCCTCCCAGAGTACCACAATGACTAATTCCATCTTCAATCCTCTTCTATTTTGCCACCCGAATACGCTCTTTCGATGAACTCACGTCTAGTTTTAAAATTTTAACTAAAATATATAGGAAGGAGAAGGATTTGATCCTTCCTTTACTACTTCCTTTTCTGAGCTGGATATTCCTCTAAGACTTACTTGATACATAAACTATCATAGTCTTTAAACATTCTTGTTCTATAGTAGGCCGGGCGTGGTGGCACACGCTTGTAATCCCAGTACTTTGGGAGGCGGAGACCGGAGGATCCGGGTTCGCGGCCAGCCTCAGCTCTCTCTCTCTCTCTCTCT
>PVJS01006414.1:0-59956 GCA_004027185.1 Glis glis
AATCCCCAGTACCACAAAAAAAAAAAAAAAGAATATCTGTTTTGGGTAATTATCCCAAACAGAAGGTCTGGGAAGAAAGAATAGAGAATAGAATAAATAAAAGATAAACCTATGGCAAACTCTACACAAACATTGATGGTATAAATGAATAATAGTACTGCCATGTAATTTGCGAGTTTACAAAAGACACATAATATCTCTGCATAGAAGCTGGAAGAGGGACAGCAGAGATATTTACAACTCACTAGCAGAGATGGAAATCAAGGGTTCAGACAGAATTCTGTGAACAGATTTTGTGTAAATACACTAAAGTTTGTAAATGATATTTAGTCATATAGATAACACACTTCTAGCCGGTGTCCTTAGCATCTGAAAGTCACAAACTGACATCAGATGTAAACTGCTTAAAGAGTCATTCTTAGCCGGGCATGGTGGCACACGCTTGTAATCCCAGTACTTGGGAGGCTGAGACCGGAGGATCCAGGTTCGTGGCCAGCCTCAGCTAGTTAGTGAGGTCCTCCGCAACTTAGGGAGACCCTGTTTCAAGATAAAAGAATAAAATAGGGCTGGGGGTGTAGCTGAGAGGTAGAATGCCCCTGGGTTCAATCCCCAGTACCGCCAAAATAAAAAAGGGTCATTCTCCTTTCTCTGTAATATGATTTTTAAAAAATGAACACGGGCTGGGGTGTATATAGATCTGTGGTAGAATACTTACCTAGCATGCTCAAGGCCCTGGGTTCAATCTTTAGCACCATAAAATTTTAAAAAATGAACCCATGGTTGAAGGAGACTTCCTTAAATAGAGATTTCTAAGGTTTTCATAGCAACGTTGTTAAATACTTGCCTTCCACACAACCTGGCTCTAGGATTCCTAGTTTAAATGCTTTCTTGGTCCTGGGGATGGAACCCAGGGACATTCTACCTCCGAGCTACACCCCAGCCCTATCTTAAATTTTCTATTTGAACAGGGTCTCGCTAAGTTGCCGAGGGTCTTGCTAAATCCCCTCAAACCTGTGATCCTCCTATCTCAGCCTCCCAGGTCCTGGGATTACAGGTGCGTGCCACCATGCTAACTAAGCTCTAGTCTAGGTGCTTTTATGACTTCCCTGTCACATTCCAAGTGCAGGTGAGAGAAACCATGGTCCTTAATACAACCACCATAAAACAGCTGCTGTTCTCTTCTACAGCAAAGGTTGAAAAGTCAGACATTTCAGAAGTAATAAAAATCACAACTCTGCCCAACTCTATAGCATATAAATTTGAAAGCTTTCCTACGGATAAGTCATTTCATGCGTCTGTTTAAAAACTCTGCTATAATATAATTTCTTCTGAAATATAAGAGCTGAACAGGGAGCAAGATCCTTCTTTAAACAAATCAGAAACACACCTGCCAGTGAACCGGAAGACTGCGAGAGATGAGATAAAGAAAAGCGATGTTTAGTGGCTAATTTATGAACCCAAGGATCTGATACAAATTAGAATCCAAACAACCCTGCCTTCAGAGGAGAGAAAAATGGGGCCGGGCGTGGTGGCGCACGCTTGTAATCCCAGTACAGGAGCTGAGACCAGAGGATCCGGGTTCATGGCCAGCCTCAGTTACTTAGTGAGGCCCTCCACAACTTAGTAAGACCCTGTTTCAAAATAAAGAATAAAAAAATAGGGCTGGGGGCGTAGCTTGGAGGTAGAATGCCCCTGGGTTCAATCTCCAGTACTGCAAAAAAAAAAAAAAAAATGGGGAAGGTATAGTCAAAAGGACCAAAAAATAAAAAAAATAAATAAAATCCTCCTGACTAAAACAGCACAGGAACAAACCTTCATACTGAGAAATTTAAGGTGTGGCAACCTGGGACTTTTTCTTTCTTTCTGCCAAGCCCCAGGAGAGAGACAGCAGCTGCAGAGCCCTGGGGAATTACTTCTGTAGTTAATTCAGGAAGAGGTTAGAAACCCCAGGTGAGCCTCTCTCTCAGCATAAAAGACGCCAGGGACTCTCATTTGGAGCCCTGGAGATCGATTTCCAAGCTCTAAAGCCTTAGATCACAAGAGTGAAAGGTTCTCTCTTTGACAAGACAGAGAAAGGAAAGAGGCTGGGGTGAGAGCCTGCTTCTCAGACGGTGACGTGCCCGCAGATGACGTGAGCCCTTGGGGAAATGGAGCCTCTGTCCAGCAGCTCTGCGGCCGGCCAGGCTTCTGCGTGGCGCTCAGCTGCCCCAGGGCTGCACCCCACTCTGAGCAGCAGTGTTGAGGCGCGTTCTCTCCTTGTGGCTGCGTGACATTATTATCTAGTGCCAGCTGTATGTCACAGCCCGGGCACTGTCCATGTGTCCTTGCCCACGCAGTGCTGGTTCACAGTGATTAAAAATCAGCCAGGAAAATGCCCAGCTGTCTGTCTCAGAGTCGCACTAACAGGACAATGCGGTGTTCTGAAATATCATTTGAAGTCCTATTTTTCTATCTGGAACTCTTCCCCTAAATATAGCAGTAAAAAATGGAATCATGGGCTTTTCAGGTTAAATGGGTCCCTTAAGACCTCAGCCAAGCCAGGCCTGGGGGCTCACACCTGTAATCTCAGTACTTTGGAGGCTGAGACAGGAGGATCAAAGGTTCAAGGTCAGCCTCAGCAATTAGTGAGACCCCTGGCAACTTAGCGAGACTCTGTTTCAAAAAATGGGGGGAGGGCTTGGGGTATTGGAGGTCCCTGGGTTCAATCCCCAATACAAAAAAAAAAAAAAAGACCCTGGCCAATCCTTTCCATGTACAAATAAGACTCAAAAAGTTTAAGCTTCCATGCTCAAAATAGCACACGGGGGTCAGGCATGGTGGCACATACCTGTAGCTGACAATTCCAGCTACTTAGGAGGCTGAGGCAAGAGGATTGCAAATTCAAGTCAACCCGGGCAACTTAGGGAGGCCCCATCTCAAAATTAAAAAAAAAAAAATGAAAAGGGCTGAGGATGTAGCTCAGTGGTAGAGCACCCATGGGTTCCATCCCTATCAAATGATGATGATAGATGATAGATAGATAGATAGATAGATAGAAAGATAGATAGATGATAGATAGATGGATGATAGATGGATGGCAAGCAAATGGGGGCAGAGGTGACCCAGAAAGACAGGTTTGTGTGTTCTCTGAGGTGGAATGCTCTTTAACACCACGCCATGTTTTGTCAAGTTAGTCCATATTATTAAAATTGTTGGTAAGAATGTAAATTGAAAAACATGCTAAATTATGTTATATTGTAACTGTTTTGGTAAGACAATACTAAATTCAGTTACTGAAACCAGCACAAACCAAGTGTGGTGTCATATACCTATAATTCCAGTATACTTGGGAGGCTGAGACAGGAAGATCACAGGTTCGAGGCCAGCCTCAGCAATTTAGTGAGACTTGCAGCAACCTAGCAAGACATTGTTTAAAAACAAAAAAATAAAAAAGGCTATGGGTATAGGTTGGAGGTAGAATGCTCCTAGGTTCAATCCTAAGTACTACAAAAAAAAAAAGAAAAGAAAAAGAAACCCACACAAAGGTATACTCTTTATTTTTTACTTTTATTTGTATTTATTTATTTATATACTGGGGAATGAACCCAGGGGCAGTCTACCTCAAGCTATACCCCCAGCCTTTTTCAAAATTTTGAAGCAGGGTCTCACTAAGTTGCTGAGGGTCTCACTAAGCTACTAAGACTGGCCTCAAACATGCAGTCCTCCTTCTCCATCCTCCCAAGTACTGGGGTCATAGGCATGCTCTACTGCGCCAGGCTTAGGGCATGCACTTTGAACTATGAGGCCCCACTGTCCACCTGGGATGGCTCCAGGCCTCGGTGCTGGGAAAACAGGACCTCCTCTGAGGACGGGCCTCAGGAACCTGGGGAAAGACAGTGCCAAGCGTCTCTAAAGAGCCTTAATCCAAACGGAACTATTTTTGCTTCTTTGCTAAACTGTGGAGTTTTCAAAACATGATGAGTCATTTCAACTCTCTGTGGATATTAAATCTACAAAACAAGACACCCTCCCCTCTTAGAATCTCTAAGAGTTTAAAAACAGAAGTAGTCGGATAATTAAGCTGCTGCCCAACTTGGCAAGCCTTTGGCAACTTTTATTCCTCTCCTAGTTCTCAGATTTCCCCACATGGGTTTTTGTGCCATTATTAAAACCACTCTTCCCCCACCCCCACCTTTCATTTTTCTCCCAGAGTTAGAAAACAGTGCGTTCCCTTTCTTTCTCCAACCCCAGTGTACAGCAATATCTTCTTCCAGGTTACCCTCTCCTCCAGCTGGTACTGGTTGTGTTATTATCAAATATCAAATAGATATAAATGTAATTCATAACAGATATGTATTAGTTATGTAGATACTACAAAACACCCGAGTACCCATAACCTAGTTTAAGAAAAGAGTCTTCCCATCACCTCTGATGCCACCAGTGAACCCCTGTCCCATCACCTCCCTCCCTACAGAGGCAACTAGTATTTTGAATTGTGATTCTCATATCCTTGCTTTTCACATGTGTGCAGATTTTCTTTTCTTTCTTTTTTTTTTTTTTTTTTTGCAGTACCGGGGATTGAACCCAGGGGCATTCTACCTCTGCGCTACGCCCCTGGCCCTATTTTTTATACTTTATTTTGAAACCGGGTCTCACGAAGTTGCGGAGGGCCTCACTAGGTAGAGAGAGAGAGAGAGAGAGAGACAAGGAGAGAGAGAGAGAGAGAGAGAGCGCTGAGGCTGGCCACGAACCTGGATCCTCCGGTCTCCGCCTCCCAAAGTACTGGGATTACAAGCGTGCGCCACCACGCCCGACCTACATGTGTGCATATTTTCAAATTTCATCAAGATAGAACTATGCTGCATATATTCTACTGCAACTTATTTCTTCACTCCACATTCTTTTTTAGATTCATATTTTTGCATGTAGCTATAATTCTTTATTTTCACTTCAAAATAAGGGTGATCACATGAACAGATCAAAATCTATTTATCCATCAACTGTGGATGGGCAGGTGGACTATCGCCAATTTTTGTTATTGCAAACATTTCTGATATGAATTTTCTTACCCATATTCTTACTACACATATGTATAGTGAGGTATGTATATGTACACATGTATGTGTATACATGTGTGTGTGTGCTGGGTCAGAGGATATGTTCACCTGCAACTTCACTAAATAATACAAAATAGATTTTCAAAGTAGTTGGATTAACTTATACTCCCACCAGCAATATCAGAGTTTGACTGTTCCAATTCCTCATCAATAATTGCTTATCCCCAGACTTCAAATGTTTCACCAGTCTGGCTGGGGTGAAACCTTATGGTCTTAATTTTCATTGTCCTGATTACAACAGGCAGAGCACTTTTTCCATATCTGCTGGCCAGTCACATTTTATCAGTTCTACAACCCGTTTTCCTATTGTCTGTTGTTTTTCTGATTTAATGAGATTCTTAGTATATTTTGGATCCTCAAATCCTGAGTCAGTTATAACTTCTCCCAGTTTGTGGCTCGTTGCGTGGTGTGTGTGTGTGTCCTCAAAGTATGCCCCTCGAGCTCTTTGTTACTGGCCTGGGGAGTAAGATGAAGTGTTCTAGTCAGCCTATAAACCAATGCACCGCTTCCCCACAGAGTACGCTGTGCTACGGAAAGCTGTCCACTGAGCTAGACAGCCTGCTCCATGAGGGGACGAGCCACACTCTGGTGTGAGCACAAGTGTTTGTAGATCAGTACATGGTGTGGCACCATCTGGGCAGAGGGGGTCGGGTCTGTAGGAGGCCCAGTGAGAGGGTTAGGGTGCAGGACTGGGAATACAGCCCACTGAAGACAGAAAAGGCCAATAGACCTGGAAAGGAGGGGGAAGAACACTTTGTTAAAAAGTCCAAGAAGGCCGGGCGTGGTGGCACACGCTTGTAATCCCAGTACTTTGGGAGGCGGAGACCGGAGGATCCGGGTTCGCAGCCAGCCTCAGCTCTCTCTCTCTCTCTCTCTCTACTTAGTGAGGCCCTCCGCAACTTCATGAGACCCGGTTTCAAAATAAAGTATGAAAAATAGGGCCGGGGGTGTAGCGCGGAGGTAGAACGCCACTGGGTTCAATCCTCGGTACTGCAAAAAAAAAAAAAAAGTCCAAGAAGGGCTCAGAGGCAGGGACCAGGACACCCTCAGTGTGAGAGTCGTGCTGCGGAGGGTCCTGCACAGCACCAGAAATGCAATGGGAGCCGCTGGAGAAGGCACGCAAAACCACGTGATCATCATGATCAGAACAATGGCATTTAATCTCCCTGCTCCGTGCGGCTCTGTGAAGAGCGGGTTCACAGGCCATTTGGCAGCCACAGCCATTGAACTTGAGAGACAGTGGCTTAGCATGGTGTATTTACAGCTTTGCTACCCAAGCCAGTCTGCAGACCATGGGCACCACCTGGAGGTGTTTCAGGACTGCAGCATCAATCTTGGGCCCCCATGAAGCTACTCCATCAGAAACTGCTTTTTCCAAGAGCCCAGGGGATCTGAGTGCCCGTTAAGGTTTGAGAAGCACTGGCCGGAGATTTAGGGGAATCCATGTGGGGACATCGAGTACGCAGATGAATATATGGGCCTGGGATAAACCTGCAAAAGTGAGGAGGAGAGAAGGGTGGGACAAGCATATAGAATTAGTAGCCAGGAAGGGGTCACGACTTATGTGAATGAGCCCAAGAGATTCAGAACTTGAAGGCTGGAAAGTAGCTCCAAGGTGTGACAGCTGGCTTTTTGTGGTGGCACTAGCCAGGCTGCTGTGGGTTGGAGAGTGAATTAACTGTGCACAAACAACTTTTTTGAATTTGGCTGTGTGGGACAGGGAGGGACGAGAGACAACTGGAAGGCTCCAGGGAGCTGGGTTCTTAGAGCTGGTTAAAGATGCGGGTTTCTACAAATGCAAAACCTCAATCTAATCACGAGACAATGTCAGACAACCCATGAATGTTCTGTAACATACCAGACTGCAAAAATGTCAAGGTCACAAAAGACAAGGAAGGACTAAGGACCTGTCACAGCATCAAGAAGGCTGGGGAGGAATGACAACTGAATGTGAGGTGGGATTCTGGGCTGGGTTCCAGAGGCAGAAAAACTGGTGGAACCAGTAATGTCTGTAGTTTAATTCATAGTATTATATCAATATTAATTCCTCAGTTTTGATAGCTCTAGTAGAGTCGTGTAAGATGTTAATATCAGGGGAAGCCAAATAAAGGGCATAGGGCAACTCTGTTTATTCACTTTTCAACTTTGCTATATGTCTAAAATTCTTTCAAAGCAAAAACTAAAATAACTGAGGTTCTCATTCATCACACTGAGCATGGGGCTCAAGGATGTGCGCGCGTCTGTGTGTGTGCGCATGTATGTGTGTGTGGTGTTTTAGAACTTATGTTTTAACCAACACTACAGGTAATTGAAATACAAGTGCAAAGGCCTTTTTTTTTGGCAGTACTGGGGATTGAACCCAGGGCATTCTACCTCCGGGCTACACCCCCAGCCCTATTTTTTATTCTTTATTTTGAAACAGGGTCTCACTAAGTTGCAGAGGGCCTCACTAAGTAGCTGAGGCTGGCCGCAAACCGGGATCCTCTGGTCTCAGCCTCCCAAGTACTGGGATTACAAGCACTCACCATGCCTGGCTAAGTACTTTGAAAAGTGCTGGGCTAGAGCAAAGCTGATGGAACAATCTAGAAGAGACATGAAGATGCAAAGGATAAGGGTGAGTGCAGATGGTGGAGAAGGAAGAAGGGAGTGGAATCTGGAGGGGAACCGGCCTTAGACCCTCAACGGGAGCAGAGACTGGGGGAGAGAGAGTGAGGAGATCAGCAAACTAGACTCACTGGTGAGAACTTAAGGGCATTCTGGCCAGAGGGTTTCTCTCTCTCTTCTCTCTCTCTCTCTCTCTCTCTCTTTTCTCCCCAGAAAAGCAAATCCAGGTCATCTCCTGAGTGGGGAGGAGGCGAAGCGCACCAGGAGGGTGGAGAAGGTGTGAGGGACCCGGAGGGGCAGGGGAGAGGGCGCTGCCCACAGCAATGAAGTCGGAGGGCCAGGCGCTGCCACGCCGGGCTCCCCAGGGCACCCCATGTGAGGAAGACCTGCTGCTCTGCGTCTGCGTCAGGCTACAGCTCGAGGTGGGGACTTAAAGAATAACCGCTGAGAGGCTCACTCCACAAAAGGCACGAGCCAAGGAGCATGACGGGGACTGGAGAGCCCCAATGTTTCAGCGCACAACGAGAAAACACTCTTTAAAATCTTCCTTTGATGTCCTTTGTTCTTGACTTTTACTAAGTCACGGACAACATTAAAACATCTGTTGCCCTATTTCAGGTCTCTGACTCAAGCGGGAGGCGCCGTGGTGCAGCGGAGACTGCTGGACACAGGAGCCTCGGCCTCGGGTCGCGCCCGGGGCCACCGTGAGTGAGCTCGTTAGCTGCTGGCCTTGGCAGCTCGTTCGCCCCCCTGGGCCCTCGTTCTCTCATCTGCTAATGAGATTCAGGGTTTCAGAAAATTACTACCTGAAAAATGGGTGTTGAAGTTCGACCTTCCAGGCTGAACTGAAATCTGACCCTCTGCTTATGTTCTAAGGTCCTCTCGGTCAGGGTCCTCTGGTGTCTACAACTGTGGGACCGGAGCAGGAGGAGACTCAGTGGAAGGGGATCAGAGGGCCACAGCGTGCACCAGAAGGCTCGGGCTTGAACGGCAATCCTGAGCCAGGCGAGGCAGGGCTGCTGAGGAGCCAGCTGGGGTACTGGGTTCAGCTGCTCTGCCCAGCACAGCTGCCACTGGACTGTCCCCTGTTCTGTTTCATGGCTGCTCTCCCCCAAGGTCCCAAGTCCAGGTGGGGGTGTCCAACTGGCCAAGCCATGGTCACATGCCATGTTGCCCCATCAATCCTATGGCCCTCTGACCACCACACTGTAAGAAATTCCTCAGAAAGATATGAGGAAACGGTGGGCGTGCTGGCACACACCTGTAATCCTGATATTTGGGAGGCTAAGAAAGAAGGATCACAGATTTGAGGCCAGCTTCAGCAATTTAGTGAGGTCCCACAGAAGCTTAACAAAACCCTGTTTCAAAATAAAATGGGGTTGGGGTGTAGCTTGGAGGTAGCATGCCTCTGGGTTCAACCTCCAGCACCATAAAAAAGGGGAGCTTCCAATATGATAAATGGCCACTACACTGATAGCTGGGGGGATGGGGAAGGCTTCAGTTTTAGCTGGAAAAATCCCAGTTAATAAGAAGCAGAGCTCCTCAGCACTGGAGTAAGACAGTCCCAATCAAACTGGGAGAGAGCGAGGCCTGGGTCTCCAGAAGGTTCCACAGACAACAGAACTGGGCACTGCTCTATCTCCAGCTTGCACTGTCAGTCCCCTGTAGACACCCCTTGTCATTGGTCACAACTTCCATTTCCTCCTTTAGAGATGAGACCCAGATAATAACTAGTGACTTCACTGGAACACGAAGAGACTCGGGAGTAACTGGAAAAACAGAAGCTATGACCAAACAATACTAAAATAGTGGGACTGCAAAGTGTTTTAAAAACTCATGCTATAAACCAGGCGTGGTGGCGCACGCTTGTAATCCCAGTACTTGGGAGGTTGAGACAGGAGGATCACAGGTTCGCGGCCAGCCTCAGCAACTTGTGAGGCCCTCCGCAACTTAGTGAGACCATGTTTCAAAACAAAGAATAAAAATAAGGCTGGGGGTGTAGCTCAGAGGTAGAATGCCCCTGGGTTCAATCCCCAGTATCACACACACACACACACACACACACAAACTCATGCTATGCCAGGCATGATGGTGCATGCCTGTAATCCCAGCACTTAGGACGCTGAGACAGAAGGACAGGTTCGCAGTCAGCCTCAGCAACTTAGTGAGACCCTACTTAAAAAAAAAAATAGGGCTGGGGGTGTAGCTCAGAGGTAGAATGCCCCTGGGTTTAATCCCCCGTACCACATAAAACAGAAGCAAAAACAAAATAAAAAAACTCACGCTATTATAGTTAAAACATCAGCACAGGCCTCATGGTGGGATTCGGGGACTCTCCTGGTTTGTTCATTTGAGATGAGGATAGCAAATGTTGGTTTAACTCCAGGTACAGTAAGGTGTTTATTGGAAGATGCTGAGCCTCGCTTTGCCTGGCTTTATTCTTTCCTAAATAAAATCCAGCCCTCTCTTACCAACCTGGAAAGCAAAACTGTCAGCACTTTGAGTAAGCAAAACAAACTAAATACTCAATTCACTAAGAACAAAGGCGAAAAAAAAAATTCCCTGCCAGCCATCTGTTCCTAAAATAATTTAATTCCAAACACAGTCCTACAACAACAGGGAAAAGGACACCGGCATCTTTGAGATAATCTTCCGTCTTCAGTTACGCTCAGAGCTGGATGGCCCACGACAGCCATGACTAGGCATGAGAAGGCACTTTTCCTCGGGGACCAGGGAGCAGCAGCGTTAATGTCCACAGTACTGCACTAGCCTGTGACAAGGCGACCAGGAGACATGGAGCCTCCCTGGGTGGGTCTAATTCCAACAGTCAACAGCTTGTGCTACGGGCTGAATACCTTCACTCAGCTCCAAATTAAGCTCTTCTTTGATATCAAGGGAGCAGGTGGCTTAAAAGAGACAGGAGGTCAACTCTGGCTGGACGCACCAGAGGGACAGCGTGGGCTGTGTTTGCGTAACCAACAGCAGTGGCTCCGTGAGGTTGGGGAGAAAGCTGGAAAAGTCGGCTGGGAAGTGTGAGAACAGGGCAGACAATGGGAAGCTGTTGGATATTTTGAGCAAAGCAGCCTTGTTAGCATCCTTATCCTGCAGGAAAATGAGCCTGGCAGAGTAGGGAGAAGCAAAAGCAACGCGCTGCATCCTATGCACAGAAACAAAGGCGACAGGGCTAGGGGGTGATCGGCGGAGTGAAGTGCCCACCACCAGGGCTTAATTTGGGTCATGACGATGACCTGCTCTGACCCTGCCCTGCGTAGCCAAAGGGGCGATGGCTTTCCAGGGTGCAGAGTGCAGGAGGCAGAGGTGTTCCTGAGACCGTGGCTGTAGCAACCTGCTTCCTCACTCGCTCTGAGTGAACTCAAGAACCAGAAAAGCCCAAAGGAGTTCCTCCAATGGCCTCTACAGTTTCTTGAACGTGGCCACAGCCCAAGTGCAAAAGGTAGTGGTGGCACCTCTGTCATGGCAGCTCACTACCTTGTGCAGACAGTGTCACTAGAGCAGTGTGATGGCCCCCATGCACCCCAACTCCTAGGGCTGTGGGTCAAGGAACGCAGGGCTGAGAGAGCTGCACCTGTGCAGTCGTACTGCTTTGATCTGAATGTCTGTGTTCCCCCCAAATTCCACGTTGAAGCCTAACCCCCAAGGGGACTGAATTAAGAGGTGGGGGCTTTGGAAGTGGTTAGGTCCTCAGGGCAGAGCCTGGAAGGGTCAGTGCCCAGGGGAGCTTATTCACCCCTTCTGCCATCTGAGGTCACACAGAAGGCGCTGTCTATGAGGAATGAGCCCTCCCCAGACACGGAATCTGCTGGCACCTGGATCTTGACTTCCCGGTCCCCAGAACGGTGGGCAATCAATTGTCTGTAAGTTACGTACGCTAAGGTATTTTTGTTATAGCAGCCCGTATGGACTGAGACACATACCAAATCAAGCACTATTTACACAGACTCTTATGATTCAATTCAGTCAAGCACACAAATTATTCTCATCCTTACTTAATTTATTGCCATTCACTGGCAATCTTTCCCAAACCCCCTCTTCTGCCTGCTTATTGGTATGAGGAGCCTTACTGATTAGCAATTATCCATAACATTAACTCTCTAAGTATGTACAATTATGACTTCTCTTGGTTTATTTAAGAGCTCCTTGGGACTCCGGGATGAGGAACAACATGAAGTTAATGTAAATACTAATTTGCCAAGAAGCTAACCAGATCAAATAAATGAATAAACCAAAAGGCAAATTTCTAAAACAAAAGTCCTACCAGTATGGAGGGTTCTATATGTGTTTTTGCTGTTAATAAAATGTTCAAATGCTGTTAAAAAAAAATTTTGGCATTTAAAATTTTTATATTATAGCCGGGCGTGGTAGTGCACACTTGTAATCCCAGTACTTGGGAAGCTGAAACCAGAGGATCCGGGTTCGCGGCCAGCCTCAGGTGTTTAGTGAGGCCCTCCGCAACTTAGTGAGACCCTGTCTCAAAATAAAGAATAAAAGAATAGGGCTGGGGGTGTAGCTCGGAGGTAGAATGCCCCTGGGTTCAATCCCCAGTACCGCAAAAAAAATAAATAAATAAAATTTTTATATTATGAAATGTTCAGACATACACAAAAGCTGAAAGACTAGAATCTATTACCCACCTTCAACACCGTCACCTTCTCTGTAATGAAAGAAATCCCAGATAGCATTATTCACTTTAATAAATACCACCACATCCCTGATAAGGACCCTTAAAAATCATTAACCACAATAAAACTATCACACCAGAAAAATTAAAAACAACTCCTAATATCATCTAATGACCCACTCCCTACTTAGTTTTCCTTGATGGCCTCAAAATATTTTTGTACCATTGCTTTTTTCAAATCAGGCTCCAAACAAGGAACACATTGCTTTGGTTCGTGTGTCTCTCAAGTCTCTTCTACTTGAGTTTTCTTCTTTTTTTCCTTATTTTAAGTGTTCACTATTTGCTTGCTAAAGAAAACAGGTCATTTGTCCCTGTGGACAGCCCGTGTTTTCTATCTGGCTCACCATATTCTCATGGTGTCATTTAACATGTTCTTCTCACCCCCGAATTTCCTATAAACTGGTAGTTAGATCAAGAGGCTCCATCAGACTGGGATCAATGCTCTGGGCGGAGGCCGGGCGTGGTGGCGCACGCTTGTAATCCCAGTACTCGGGAGGCAGAGACCGGAGGATCCGGGTTCGCAGCCAGCCTCAGCTCTTAGTGAGGCCTCCGCAACTTCGTGAGACCCAGTTTCAAAATAAGGTATAAAAAATAGGGCCGGGGGTGTAGCTCGGAGATAGAACGCCCCTGGGTTCATTCCCCGGTACCGCAAAAAAAAAAATGCTCTGGGCAGGGCACTTCCTAGGGGGTCCTTTGTACCCCCACTGCATGGCGGCAGTAGGTGGCTAATCTCAGTCTGTGCTACTTGGAGCAACATTAACTTTTACCCCAGCTTAGGTGGTGACAGCCGTTCCATCTACGAGAGGGCTCCTCGTGAGCTTTGCGCCCACTGATGAGCAGACCCCAAGGATCACCGCTGACATCCAGTGTTTCGTGGGAGTCTGCGCTTTTCAAGCCTGTGTTAAGGATATTCCAACTCTCGAAGATATAATTATAGAATGAATAGTAATTATTTGGTATCTGAAATGACAACATGTTTGTGTGTGTTTTAGAACATTTCATAAGTTGGCTGATTAGGAATTCAATACAAAGTTGCTGATGTCTGTACTGCTCTTTAGAAAGATTACAGATAGATCACTGGTCCTATAAACGTATTAGAGTAAAGCCTTTTCTCTCTCCTTCCTTCCTTCTCTCTCTCTCTCTCTCTCTCTCTCTCTCCCTCTCCCTCTCCCTCTCCCTCTCTCTCCCTCTTTCATGTTCAAAGTTCCAAAAAGATAGTGAGTAAAGAATAAAGCAGATCTTGGAAATTATGACACTTATAAAGAAAGAGGGGAGGAAATAGAAATGTTAAAATATTTCCAAAGTGGTACATTTATTTTAGTCCCTTTCCAAAGGATAGATTAATGAAGTACTAAAATAACCTTAAAACATGATGGCTAAATAGTTTCAATTTCCTCTCCTTCCCAAACCCCTTAACTAGGGTTTCTAGAAAATGGCAAAAAAAAAAAATGTGAATCCTTTTTTCCTCTTCCATACTCAAAGAAGTGTTAATAAGCAGTAATAATACCTGTGCAGACAGAAGGAAGACTCTGCCCCCACCCCCAATGCCGTCTGCATAATCACTTAATGACTTGAGAAAGCCGCTATTAATAGCCAGGCCTCACTGGTGCCCACACTGCTCCAGGGTTAGGAAACTTCCAGCCGGGACCAGGGATGAGCTCCTCTGAAGGCCACCAGCCTGGGCTAAGCAGAAGGTGGGAAGGGAAGCAGGAAGTGGTTGTCACAGATAACCTCCAGGAACCAGCAAGATGAGGAGCCCAAACTCCCCCAAAAAAGAAATCAGTTTCTTTTTTTGGTTTCAAATATGTAAACATGGAAAGAGTCCCTCAATACACAAATACTTGTCAATTAACATTAAATTTTAAAAAACTAAATGCAAAACATGAATGCCACTCACCTGTATGCTAAAAATAATTCAACTGGTAAATTTTAGGTTATGTATATTTTGCCACATTTAAAAAAAAATGTTGTGGGGCTGGGGATGAGGCTCAGAGGCAAGCACCTGCCCTGAATGCACAAGGTCCTGGGTTCCATACCCAGCACCACAAAAAAAAGGAAGTTAGTTAGTTGTGATGGTCAGTTTCGAGGTAAACAGGCTCACGTGGACAATGACCTCCACTCTGCCAGGCCTGGGCTCCATCATCCTTCTGACTTTATTAGTGAACTTTATTGGCAGCTCCAAAAGGTTAAGGCACTTGTTCAAGTCACACAATCATTAACTGGTGGACTCAGGATTTGAACCCAAATCCCTCTGCTGCCAAAACCCCTGCTCTAGCCATAGCACCACACTGCCTAGAGCACACAGCACCACCCAGGAAAGGTGTCCTCAGAAGTTGCAAGGGAAATTTCCAGATTATTGCTCTTGAATAGCTATGCGCAAAACTTTTCACAGTTGTAAGGTAAACAAGACTTCGAGATACTGAAAACGGCTTTGCAATTTGAAAACTACGCTCGCTGCATCTCAACAGTGGCCCACCACCTTGAGGGCCTTTAAACAGCACTTAAAAGAGCAAGATGATAAAAATAACATGTTAAACACTAATTCCAGAGGAACTTGACCGCACATGGGCACTGCCACAGGAGGACCGTGGATCCAGTTCAGGATGCTCAGGACCAAGGGAGAACCAAAGAAGAGGTCCACCAAAGGGTGGGACTTCCCAGCACAGGACTGGTAGGTAACTCTTTCACTACCTTGCCTGCAAGGGTAGGCTGGAGTTTGGGCTGGAAGCAAGGGAACTCCAGTAAGAAATACAAAGGACCAAAGGACCTGCCTACTATTCCCAGCAACCTGTCAACGGCTGCCGGGGACTCGCACAACAGATGGCAACCACACGGGTCCATCTTCCACAGCCCAGGATTCTACAGCAGCTTGCTGGACCCGTAAGAAATAGGGACGTGATAACAGAGCTCTCTATCTGTGACAACAATGACTTTGTGCCTGGATGCTTCACGGGCACCCCTCATGTCTCGCAAACCCCCCAGTGGAGGTGCTGTTAGCATCAGCACTGCAGGACAGGCAGGCAGAGTGAGGCTGGTCCACCCACAGCACAAGTAACGCCCGCGTTAAGAAAACACCGCCTATCAGAATAATTCTTATTACTCCTTTATTCTTTTTTGTAACTGATAAATAAAATTGCATGTATTTATGGTGTACAAGAGGATGTTTTGATATACATAGACACCGTGGAATGGCTAAATCAAGCTAATTAACCTCACATGGTGTGTGTGTGTGTGTGTGTGTGTGTGTGTGTGTGTGTGTGTAGGCTAGGGTGTAGCTCAGTGGTAGAGCACTCATGTCACATGCACAAGGCCCTGGGTTCAATCCCCAGCACTGCAAAAGAAAAAAATTTTTAATGAAAAATAAATAAATAAAAGTGTTAAAGTGGTACTTTTTTTGGTACTGGGGATTGAACTCCAGAGCATTCTACCTCCAAGCTACACTCCCAGTCCTTTTTGTTTGCTTGTTTGTTTGTTTTTGTTTTGAAACAGGGTCTTACTAAGTTGCTGAGAGCCTTGATATGTTGCTGAGGCTGTCCTTGAACCTGCAATCCTCCTGTGTCAGCCTCCCAAGTACTGGGATTACAGGCGAGTGCCACCACGCCCAGCTTAAAGTGGTGCATTTTGCCAATTTTTTTTTAAAGGCAGTCAATTGAGGGGCTCGAATACAAATCTCTTCAGTATATTTGGGGGGGGGTACTGGGAATTGAACCCAGTGGCATTCTACCTCTGAGCTACATCCCCCAGTCCATTATTATTATTATCATCATCATCATCATCATTTATTTTAAAACAGGGTCTCACTAAGTTGCTGAGGGCCTCACTAAGTTGCTGAGGCTGGCCTTCAACCTGTGATCCTCCTGTCTCAGCCTCCCAAGTTTTGGGAGTACAGGTGTATGCCACCACGCCCAGCTTCCTCAGTACAAAGTAAACATCCTTCTCCTCATTTGAGTAAGCTATTATTTTTCTAAAATTGACTTTCCTTGCTACTGGCACAGTATTTCTCCAACAGCAGTCCACTCTCAGAATCACCTTTTAAACCATGGAGTTCAAGCCTCTCCCCAGACTCTCCAAAGGAGTGGGCCAGGAATGCATATTTTAAACTGGCGAGGCCTCAGGTGTCTTAGCAATAGCTAAGTCTGAAATATCCCTGACTGTCTTTCCAGCCCATTCTCAGAGCTTCTGGCAAGGAAGGCACCAATCACCTCTTATTAATGCCTAAGCCACGCATGCTGACGGCTGCCTTCGAGGTGCCAGCTCTGAGCTGCCAGCCGCTGCCGTGCTCAGCCCCGCGCACTTCCTGAGCTGAGCCCTCCACCTGGCAGAGGCCGAGCCTGGCCCGCGACCCGCTGCGCAGCTCCGGACCACTGCTGGTCCACAGAGGGCATAACTTGCTTTGGAGACCAATCAGACATCTTGGCTTTCTTTGATTGTATTTCATCCATCTGTTTTATGTATTTAAAGCATGAAGTCACCTGTGCCTTCTTGCTCAAAGACTGTGATCGACTTCTGACCAACCCCCTTGTCAAACCAGGTTGCTAAGATGTTTTCATCTAGGCACACCGGAATCATCCTTTAGCATCTTTCAAGAATATAACAGCCGGGCGTGGTGGCGCACGCTTGTAATCCCAATACTTGGGAAGCGGAGACTGGAGGATCTGGGTTCACGGCCAGCCTCAGCTACTTAGTGAGGCCCTCAGCAACTTTGTGAGACCTGGTTTCAAAATAAAGGATAAAAAATAGGGCCAGGGGTGTAGCGCAAAGGTAGAACGCCCCTGGGTTCAATCCCCGGTACCGCCAAAAAAAAAGAATACAATAAATCAAGTGGGGTGCAGTGGTGCACAACTGTAATCCCAGTATTCAGGAGGCTGAGATAGGAGGACACAGGTTCAAGGCCAGCCTCAGCAATTTAGTGAGACCCTCAGCAACTTAGCAAGACCCTGTTTCAAAATTTAAAAAAAAAATTAAAAGGGCTGGGGTATAGCTCAGAGATGACAGAATGTCACTGGGCTCAACCCCTAGTACCAAAAGAAAAAAAAGAATACAATATTTTGTCATTAATGATAGTGACCACTTTCTAAATAAGATTATATAAGGCTTTTTTCCCTATGATGAATTTTGAAATATATCCAACTTGAAATATATCTAAGCCAACAATGAGCCTGGCAAGATGGCGCTTAGACCAGCTCTCTCAGCTGAGTGGACTAATCCTTCTCCTCCCTGCCTCGCCCCTGCCCCACCTCCCTCCATCCCTGCCTGCCTCCCCAGGCCCTGCCGCTTCTCTGCCTCTCTTGTTCTCCCTTTCCTCCTTAACCTATTTTAATATACCAAAATAACATGAAACTAAATGATATATTATATTCATGGTTACATTTACTGAGTGAGGCTTTTTATTCTCTGCTTTTAAACTCTGGTTATAATTTGTTCTTTAAAAAATGGTTCTCTGCTTGCATGTAAGCCTCAGTTGATTTCTCCAGGGGACTCAGTGGCCTTTCAGAGAAAAAGACTCTTGATTACTGAGGCTATTTAAATAAGAAACACAGGGCATCTTCAGTGAGAATCTGAAACCACTCTACTGTCCTGCTACAATTACTCTTTCTTTTGCTTGGCTATAGGGACAGGAAGAAAAGTCTCTCACAGCCCAAAGATATTCTAAAACAGAACTTTAGCTTTAATAAAATAATAAGCCTAACAGCAGTCCTATATGGAGGCATCTAGAGGTCCCCAGTTCCTTGGATTCCTGGCCCCCTCACTGACTACAATGCCCCCCACTCTCTGACAACCACAGGGCCCCCAGGCATTCCAAAGAGCCCTTCAGGTGCCGTGGCTCCACTGAGACCCACTGGGGCACGCTGCGTCTTTCCTGGGCAGCCCATGGACAGAGAATGTGGGGACAGGCAAACAACCCCAAGTCACCCCGGCACCCCACTGCCAACTAGTGTAGGAAAACCACAGAGGTGGATTTTATCTATTAATGTGTTCACACCAAGCGGGAGGGGGCAAAAGTTAACTCACAGCCACTTCCTCACCCATCTCCCTGTTTGCCTTCATACTGTGGGTCTTATAAATCACATGCAAAAGCAAATCAAAAAATAATGAAGTAAATAAGTGATATATAACTTCATAACTGCACTTGCTAACATCTGAAGGCAAAATCAAATTTATCTGAGCTTTCTGGATGCTAACTATGGGTGTAAACTATTCTTCCAACCGTTTTGATGAAAAGACTCAGGTGCCCACTTATCACAGCTGAATAGATACTCTCCTGAGCAGAACTGTACCCCTCTTAAAGGCATGTTGAAGTCCTAACCCCCAGCATCTCAGAATGTGACCTTATTTGGAAAGAGGGTCTTAAAACAGGCAATCGTTAAAATGAGGTCATTAGGGTGGGCCCTCATCCAATATGTCTGGTGTTCTCATAAAAAGTGGGAAAGGGGGCCGTGCACAGAGGGAAGACACCTGGAGAAAGAAAGAATGATGCAGTAGAACCGAATAAAATATTAGGCAGAGAGGAGACAAATTGGGAAGAAAAGGAAAACACAGTTTAAAAAACCAAACAATGGGCTAGCTCTACATCTGAAATTCCTGAGAGGACTCCCTGGGAAGAAAGTCCCTGAGAAAATCACACCTTTGCCCTGCACCTGACTTCATGTCCCCAAGTCTCCAAGCCTCCCGGTCCTGCAAGTCCTATCTCAACACCTTTTGTCTAGCTTGGAGCTTCAAAGAGAGGGGGCCACCATCCCATGGTGCCCCTGGCCAGCCCCTCTCGAGTGGGCTATAAGAAAAAAGGATATATTAAGCGCTCGTGCACTCGCGCTCGCTCGCGCGCTCTCTCTCTCTCTCTGCAACCGCTCTCTGCACTCCTCTGAGCCCCTCTCTGCCGCCCTCTCACACCCTTGAGATGGCCCGTGCTTTCCCTAAGCCTGTGTCCCCACCTTTCTTAAATTAAACCTAAGCCTTTATCTCTGACTGGTGTGTGCTAAAATTCTTCTTTGACATGAAAGCCAAAAATCCACGAGAAATCATGGTGTCTCCCATGAAAAGAACACACAGGAAGAACAGCCTGTGGCTGGAGTGATGGGGCTACAAGCAAAGAACTGCCAGTGAGTGCCAGGAGGTAGAGGAGGCAAGCAAGGATTCCCGGGGGCCACCTGAGGGAGGCAGCCAGGCCAACGCCCTGACTTGGAATTCCCGGCCTCCAAACCTGTTAAACTCTGTGGCTTCCAGCCACCTGGTTCCTGGTGCTTTGTTACATAGCCCTAACAAGCTAATACCGTCACTATTTTCATGATGTAGTGAGGCTGGCAGAGGGCTGACACTAGAGTGGCGAGGGCTACCGTTTCTTCCTCGCTTGTGTTTGCACTGTGAACACTATCTTCAATAATGAGTTTCTACCCCTCAAAAACTCTGTTTAGAGCCAGGCGTGGTGGCTCATGCCTATAATCCCAGTACTTGGGAGGCTGAGACTGGAGGATCCAGGTTCTCGATCAGTCTCAGCTACTTAGTGAGGTCCTCTGCAACTTAGTGAGACCCTGTTTCAAAATAAAGAATAAAAAATAGGGCTGGGGGTGTAGCCCAGAGGTAAAACCCCCCTGGGTTGAATCCCCGGTACCGCCAAAAAAAAAATCTGTTTAGGACAACTGTCCGCCAAGGGAAAGTTGGTTCACATAAAGCTCTGAAGATACGCTTAATAGAGCAGTCATTGCCCGCCCTTCCCAAGTCACCGAGAAACAACTAACGGGTGACAAACGCACCCTCCACCCTCCACGTCACCGCTTCCCTGTTTGTCCTCAGGATACTTGACTCTCCATACGTGACATGAAACCCTCCCTTATCCAGGTCAACCGAGGGGGATCAGGTCAACCCATATAACAGGTACTAGTAGAACTTGATTTTTATTTTTATATGCAAAGTAGGTAGTTTTAAAAGTACAGAGATGTTCTAATACTTTCTTCCCACACCCCCCTGTGGAGCACAAAAGCCCGTTCTGCCGTCTTTCTCATCGCACAATTAATAAGGAGATGATATTCCAGGGCAACCCTGCAGGACCTCGCTAATCACTGAACCAGTACTCAAGGGGCCACCGACTCTGAGCTCACACAGGTCAAATCACCCGCGTTCGTTGAGTCAGTATGTATTTACTGAGTATTGTGAGAAATAGATCTTTTCTATCAAAGGAATGGCTTGACTTGGGCGCCATGTTGTAAAGCTGCCATTTGTGTAACTGTATTTGTGTACCTGTACTTGTATTTTTGTAGATGGCATTTCCTAAAAATTGTGAGTGCCTACCCCTCCCCCGGCATCCCCTTCAACCAATAGCGTAAAGATTGTGAGGCTGTGTTCCCACCAATAGAAACACAGCGCAGAAGCCCCGCGCTGAAGATAAAACACCCAGTAATTTCTTCCATGTTTGTTCCTTACACGCTAGACCTTCCTGGTGACGGGAACCCTTTTTGCAAAAAGTAAAATTCGCCTTGCCGAGCTGCTTTCAACTATGTGTCTTCTTTTTAATGATGCCATAAAAATTTACTTCTAACAGTATCTACTAGTCCCAAGAAGACTGCTGGCTGCCACCGAAACATAAAAGGAGAAGCACAAGGAACTTGTACATTCTTGAGGTGACAGTTAAGTGTGGTTGCAAAAGCAACAGGATTTTAAAAATAGTGTGTGGCGCCCTGGGGAAGGCTTCCTAGGAGAGCGACTTAAGTCAGCGCTGAAGGACAGCCGGGACCTGCAGAGCCACTTGTGCCTCCAGGGCCCAGGCAGGGAGCAAGGGACATCAAGCTGCTGAGGAAGGCGCTAGGGAGTGGTGGGGCTTTGGGTAAACTAGAAAGTGCCCATCTGACCTTAGCATCCAAATTCAAATTATCTTAAAATTCTTTTATAAGTATAAATACATACAACAGAATGTGAGGTAGCTCAAGTACTGGCATGGAATAATCTCTAAGATATGTTATTAACTGAAAAAAAGGAACAGTATAGAACAGTGAGCATGCTGAGTCATTTGTATAAAAGGGATAAACAGATTTTGTTTGTTTGTTTGTTTGGATAGAAGCTTGTGATCCCTGACTTAGGGAACTACAGGTCGCTGGGTCCTGAGAAAACCCTGAGGTATGCGTCTAAACAATGGTGGTGGACCTTACAGTCCTGCCTTTGCAATCTCAGGAGACCCAGGACACAGGAGCTCCCAGGCCGTGGGGTGAATCTTGCACAAAAGGCGCAGACGCTGCTGGATCTCAGCACAGTGGACCCCAGGGGCCAGGGATTCAGTTATTCTGAAAGATTTCTAATTTTTAAATGTTGGCAATTCTGTCAAATTAAAAAAAAATCTGCAGGCCAAGTATAGCAATCCTTCAGGCTTAAGCTCGAAAGAAGAGTATCAGGATGTGTTTGCCTCCAGATAAGGAGTTCCTGAGCCCTCGCACTGGCTTGCGTGCCCTAGCCAGGATGCAGAGCCCAGAGCACTGAGGACGCACCATGGACGGATCCCAGGGCTGCCCAGGACACGCCAGGCCCACGGAGATCCATGGGGGGGGGGGTCACACACACCAGGCCAAGCAAACACGCCTATGCCCACCCCCAGCAGGGCACCGGGCAGTGCGCCCGCGCCACCTTCCCATAAGTGCTGCATTTCCACATGGACAGCAAGATCTGCACAAGAACAAGCTGCCCCAGCAACCAACACCACCACTCCAGCGTGTGAGCCACTCTTGTGTTAGCTTTGTGTATATTAGAAACCAGCACAGCCACCTGGAAGGGTGGGGACAGGTAGTGTTCTGTTTCTTGATTTGGGGTTTTGCTATATGGCTGATACCAGTTTGTGGAAACTCATCAAGCTGCATGCATCGCTATGAGTGCATATGTGTGTGTGCGCGCGTGTGTGTGTGTGTGTGTGTGTGTGCGCGCGCGCGCGCATATGCACTCTAATTTTATTTTTTATTTTTATTTTTTATTTTAGATTTTTGTTTTTACGGTACTAGGGATTGAATCCAGGGGCATTCTACCTCCGAGCTACACCCACAGTTCTATTTTTTATTCTTTATTTTGAAACAGGGTCTCACTAAGTTGCAGAGGGCCTCATTAAGTAGCTGAGGCTGGCCGCGAACCCAGATCCTCAGGTCTCAGCCTCCCAAGTACTCGGATTACAAGCGTGCGCCACCACACCTGGCTCCACTCTAATTTTAAAAGTTAGAAATTATTTTTCATGTATAATTTCAAAAACTAAATTTCTATCAAATTTTCAAAATCTTTGAGACACTTTTAGCAGATCCCAGCACTGTCTGACAGCCACTCAACTAAGCTGACCACAGAGGAAAGGTTCCCTCTCATCTGCCCTCCACCCTTACTAGTCTTCGAGGAAGGAGACTGCACCTTGGAGCCTTAATTTGTGTGATGAGATGAATTCCTGAAAAGCTGCATGGAAACCCGCCTCTGGAACCTGAGTTATATTTAGGGGCCTTAGGGGACCCTTGTCACTGAAAGACGATTTGGAACAGGAATAATCACTTCCAATTGACATTTCACACAAACGTAAATTTCTCTCGTGAATTCAGCTTGCTCTAGAAGGGACACATCTTCCCGAGCTATTTCTGGGCTCTGCCAAAGGCAAGCAGTGGCCCACTAGCTCCAGCCCAGCCCCCTCCTTTAAGGGCAGAGCCTGGGGTTCCTCCCTCCCTGCAGCTCCTGGGACCCATGTCCTCTCCCAGGGTGAAGCCACACACTCCCTCAGATCCTCTCTCCTGCTCTGCTCAAGTTGATGCACCACTTCACATGAGGTCCCAAACCACAGCTACCCCCCCCCGTCTCATCCCTTTGTCCCCAAGATCAGGCCCACTGCTCCCCGCCCCCACCTGCACACCTTCCCTTCTGAGTCTCCTGAATCCCAACAAGGCATCAGAGAACGCCAGGTTCACAGATACTGCCCACCACCGACCTCTCTGTCGCCTTCCTAGGGTTCTCCCTGTCACCTTCAAACACCAGAGGTCGTCTCTCCCTGGCACACATCCTCTTCACCCTGCTGCCACCAGCGCTATTCCTCCTGCTCCCTTGCCTGGGGGTCAAGAGGCCTGCAGCCCACGCTGTCCCCAGAGACCGTTTCTGTCCCTCTGTTGGTCAGCGAGCGACTCCCAGACGAGCGACTGCGCTGGCTTGTATGCTCAAACTAAAGTCATCCATCTAGGATCATTCGGAGATGATCTGAGTTCTTGAAATGCTAATTCGGCAAACACTCCTGAGCCAATGGAAATTCTACCATGATGAGCAAGTTACATGCGAAAAGCACACAATACCCACGTCTGCTCAAGAGCCAGGAGTTTAGGAGCACCTCGTGACCTGATGGTAAAGCGTTACTTTTATAGATATCACAGAACACAACCGCATTGCTTTAATCCAGGAGTCTGGCTCCAGCGCAGAGCAGTGTGAACCCAAAGAACAGCTTCTGCGATTGGTCCAACGGGGCTGGAATCTCCACTAACCCTGGAGCAATCAATCCTGTCCTCCAGGTTTCCTTCTAGAAAAAGAGGAAAAGAACATGGGCCTCCCAGGGTGATTACATGGATTAAATAAGATAAATCGAGAAAGGGCTAACTGTAGGAGCAGGTCAGAGCCATCCCACACTTTACAGATGCCTGGACCCCCTCCCCCAAGAGATTCTCACTCCATTTGGCAGGGTATGGTCTGGAATTTTAAAACTTCCCCAGTGATTCCATTGTGCAAGGTCCAGAGGCACTGGACTAACATGTGGTATGCTTTCCAAAAAATGCTAGATATTAGCTGGGCGTGGTGGCACATGCCTGTACTCTCAGTACTTAGGAGATGAGACCAGTGGTTCATAAGTTTGAGGCCAGCCTCAGAAATTCAGTGAGACCTTCAGCAACTTAGAGAGACCCTGCTTCAAACTAAAAAAATAAAAAGGGCTGAAGCCGGGCGTGGTGGCACACGCTTGTAATCCCAGTACTTTGGGAGGCGGAGACCGGAGGATCCAGGTTCGCAACCAGCCTCAGCGCTCGCTCTCTCTCTCTCTCTCTCTCTCTCTCTCCGTCTCTCTCTACTTAGTGAGGCCCTCCGCAATTTTGTGAGACCCGGTTTCAAAATAATGTATAAAAAATAGGGCCAGGGGTGTAGCACAGAGGTAGAACACCCCTGGGTTCAATCCCCGGTACCGCAAAAAAAAGGGGGGGGGGCTGGAGACATAGCCCAGAAGTAGAAGGCCCTGGGTTCAATACCCGGTACTAGAAAAATGCTAGATATTAATATAATTATTAAAAATATAGCCTAGGAAAAAACAAGAATTCAGGGTTCTGGGACTAAACATTAGACACACAAAAAAAATCAGGCTAAGGCAAACGAGTATTTGAATAATCACCAACACATGAAAGCACATAAAAACAAACATGCCTTCTTGCTCCTGAGCTTCTTAGCTCACAAAAATTGGAGAGAAATGAGTCAGGTGTGGTTCTGCATGCCTGTAATTCCAGTACTTGGGAGGCTGAGACAGGAGGATCACAGGTTCGAGGCCAGCCTCAGCAACCTAAGTGAAACACTCAGCAACTTATTAAGACCCTGTTTCAAAATAAAAAATAAAATAGGGCTGGAGGTATAACTCAGAGGTAAAAAGCCCTGAGTTCCCGCCCCAGTACCACCAAAAAAAATTTTTTTAAATGTAGTCCCCGGGAATAAACTGAGGACGCTACGTACGAAGCGATGTTCACAAAGGTCATTCACAATTAAGCAGCAGGAGTTGTAAACTGTTGATATGAATCCTCAGGGCTTAAAGCTCTAACCAACTGCTAATATAATATCACCTAATGGGCTTTCTTTAGCAAAATATTTATACTCCAGTCCAAAAATGTATTTTCACACACTGAAATTTGCAATTGGCATTGGAGACACAGCTCTTGCTCTTATTACTTCTGTTAACTTGGTGATCATCTTGAGAGATTCCCAAGGAAAAATGAGAGAAGATTCTAGAAGGAATTTAAAGTAAGGGCCACCCCCGATGAGCTGACACCCTTGGTAAGTAACATCCGATAAGGAGAAAAGGAGAAGTCTGGCAAGGAGAGGCCTTGAGGAAAATAAAGGGCGAGCAAGTCTACGCCGAATGTTGAGGTGGAGACCAAGAATCACAGGATGGGAGTAACGGGCTCCATCCATAAGGACACATGAGTCACTGCCCTCCACGGGAAGGGAGCACATTTTACTGCTTCAGAGTTCTGCTCAGAATCAGCCTTGTTTTGAAAGCAGCTCCGTCTCTACTCTCTTTCGAGTGCAATAATAATAGGAAAAAAACAATCATAAAAATAAAGAATTCTAAAAAAAAAAATCTTCCAGAACAAACAAGGGTCACCCTCCTACATGAAGCACAGCCAAGAAACACAACCAACAAGCTGAAAATCTGTAGTGAAAAACAGAAATATGAACGAAAACACAAGGAGAATAAAAGGAAGAAAGTCGCCTTAGTTGAGAATGTGCACTACGGGAAATGTGCTAAATTCAAAAGGGAACATTATATGATCCAGGTTCCCAGGAAGATCCTTGCCGGGAGTTTACTTAGGAATTTTTAAGAAATAAAACATTAAGATCTTTTCCTGCGACATTTATGAACTTCCTCTTCTATCTTCCACACAATGCAAATACGCACACAATATAACAAACTCAGCAAGCACTTATTTCATACTTAGAGTGATTCATCCGCTCTAAGACATGTTTCCCACACTTTAAGATATTTTAAATCAGAATGCACTCAGTCAGCGCAGTGTCAGTTTGAGAATGGCAGTGGAGTGTGTGTGTGTGTGTGTGTGTGTGTGTGTGTGTGTGATTTTTCTTTCTCAGAGGTAGAGAAAATAATTGTGTCTCACACTATCAATGACATCTTAGCTCCAACAAAATAAATTAGTAATCAGCAATAATATTACTACAGCCTGCCCTCCATAGCCACAGGCTTCGAATCTTCAGATTCAACCAACCAAGAACCAAAAATATTCATATAAGAAAACTGCATCTGTCCTGAAGAGGTACAGACTTTTTCCCTTGTCATTACTCCCTAAACAATATAACAACTATTTACATAGGATTTACATTGTTATCAGGTACTATCAGTAATCTACAGATGATTTACAATATACAGGAGGATGGGGGTAGGTTATGTGCAAATAACTTGAGCATCCTGGGATTTGGGTATCTGGGGTCCTGGAACCAATTTCTTGTGGATATTAGAGACAACATACTGTGTGTGCAGTATGTTAGCAAGGAGTGAATAATCTAGTTAGTGAAGACAAGTTATATGCATAAGAAGTCAAAATAATAATAATAAAAATCAGCTCCTAACAAGAGCAAGTAGAAGCAGACAAACTGCTGGAAGGATGTGAAGTAGAGTATGCTCAAGCACTTTAACTCTTATCAGTAAAAGTAGGGAAGCCAGGCGTAGTGGCGCACGCTTGTAATCCCAGTACTTGGGAGGCTGAGACAGGAGGATCACAGGTTCAAAGCCAGCCTCAGCTACTTAGACCTGTTTCAGCATAAAAAATAAAATAGGTCTGGGGTAGGTATAGCCTGGAGGTAGAAGGCCCCTAGATTCCATCCCCAGTACCACAAGACAGGAGGATCGCAGCTTTGAGACCAGCCCCAGCAACTTAGTGAGAACCTGTTTCAAAATAAAAAATAAAAAGGGCTGGAGGTATAGCTCGAAGGCAAAATATCCCTGGGTTCAATTCCCAGTATCACAAAATAAATAAGTAAATAACTAAATCACTGGGGGCTGGGGGTGTAGCTCAGTAGTAGAGCACTTGCCTAGCAGGTGTGAGGCCCTGCATGCAATCCCCAGTACTACAAAATAAATAAATAAATTACTGTCATTCACAACAGCCAAAAGGTGGAAACAACCCACTATCCATCAATAGATGAATAAGTAAACAAAATGTGTGTGGCTCATACATACAATGGAATGTTACGTAGCCTTAGAAAGGAAGGAAATTGTGACACATACTATAACAAGGATTAACCCCAGGACACGTTAAGTGAAATGGCCCAGCCACAGAAGGACAAGTACTATCTACTTATCTGAGGGACTAGCGGGGTCAAATTCACAGAAACAGAAAGTAGAATGGTGGTTCCCAGGGGCTGGGGGTAGGGGAACAGGGAGTTGTTTTTGAGTGGACATGGAGTTTCAGTTCTGCCAGATGAAAAGGGTTCTGGAGGCGGCTGCACAGCAGCGTGAAGGTACTTAACACTACCGAACCGTATACTTAAAAACGGTTACGGTGGTAAATTTTATGCTATATGTATTTTACCACAATTTTGGAAATCAAGTAATCACTGTAATTCAAGTTGGGAACAGTTAGACACTAAATACAGCTGTGGCCTGAAGAAGGGTCAGGAGGAGGCACTTGACAGGGGAAGACAGCGTGGCTGGGCTGTCACCGAGAGCAGACGTCCACTCTAGGCCTCCAGAAAGAGCCCTGTGTGCCTCCAGCTCTCGTCCTTTTGCACCAGGTCGTGTCATCAGTCACTAGGAAAGAACAGTGCCAGCCTGTTCCCAGGCCCAGTGCCATCCACGCCACAGCTCCTGGGGTCTGGAACTTCAAAGGCGACCGGGGTAGTGACCGTTCATGGGTAAACGTGTGTTCACTTGTGAGAGACGAGACAGAACAGAGCCAGACAGCGGGGCTGGGTAAAACACCAGACAGAGCAGGCATTCTCTTTCTGGAAAACTGCTGAACTCTACAAACTATAAATCTATTCCTAAAATCCCAACACAGGGTATATTTTCACATAGTTACCCTGGAAAGCATTCTAGTTTACACATACACAGGGCTTTTTTCCTTTGAAGTCTACCGTGTGTGTGTGTGTGTGTGTGTGTGTGTGTGTGTGTGTGTTACTGGGGACAGAATCCAGGGGCCTTTTACCTCTGGGCTACACCCCCAGACCTATTTTTTATTTTTTATTTGGAAACAGGCTCTCAGTTGCTGAGAGCCTCACTAAGTTGCTGAGGCTGGCCGTGAACCTGCAATCCTCCTGGTCTCAGCCTCCCAAGTACTGGGATTACAAGCATGCGCCACCACGCCCGGCTTCAAGTTTACCCTCTTTGACTTAGCTATTCTCCTTTATAAAACTATCCTGGAGCCTGGCATGGTGGCGCACACTTATAATCCCAGTACTTGGGAAGCTGAGACAGGAGGATCGCAGGTTCACGGCCTGCCTCAGCAACTTGTGAGGCCCTTCGCAACTTAGTGAGACCCTGTTTCAAAATAAAGAATAAAAAATTGAGCTGGGGTGGAGCTGAGAGGTCAAATGCCCTAGGGTTCAATCCCCAATACCACACACAAAAAAAACTATCCTGGGCGGAGGATGTAGCTCAGTGGTAGAGCACTTGCCTAGCATGCACAAGGCCCTGGGTTCTATCCGAACACCAAAAAAACAAAAACTCTCCTAGGAGAAGCAAAGCTACCAGACGGATGCATGAAGCGGTTCATCACAGCACTACATGAATGAGGCCCAATAAAGACAACAAATAATTAAGGAATAGTTGAGAAAATTCTACTCTACAAACAAATTTTATACATCCATTAAAATATTTTAAAGAATATGGAAAATGTTTACAATAAAATGAAAACTGCAAGATGCAAAGTTCTATGGACAGTATAAGCCTGCTTTTATGAAAAAAATACAGTCTATTATATATATGCATATATGTACATTTTCTAAAAGACTGAAAAGACATATATCAAACTGTTTATGAAACAGTTACTGCTAGGCATTAGAACTAAGGATGCTTATTTTCATCAAAATATATTTTATTTTCCAAAGTATCCATAAATGAGTATCACTTATAATCAGAAACTAATCTTTTTTTTAATCTCAACAGAGAATATCAACACACAGGGTACTCAGTGTTGACAGTATTAAGGTTAGAATGAAACTGGGTGTAGCCGGGCATGATGGTGCATGCCTGTAATCCCAGTACTTAGGAAGCTGAGACAGGAGGATCAAAAGTTCATGCTTAGCCTCAGCAACTAAGCAAGACTAAGCAAGACTCTCAGCAACCTAGTGAGACCCTGTTTCAAAACAAAAAATGAAAAGGGCTGTGGGTATAGCTCGAAGGTAGAATGCTTCTGGGTTCAACTCCTTAGTACCACAAAAAAAAAAAAAATGAAGCTGGGCGCGATAGCGCATACCTGTAATCCCAGTACTTGGGAGGCTGGGACAGGAGGATCGTAGGGTCAAGACCCTGTTTCAAAATAAAAAATAAAAATGTCTGGGGGTGTAAACTCAAAGGTAGAATACCCCTGACTTCAATTTCTAGTACCAAAAAATGAAAAAAATCTTTTTTAAAGGTTGGAATGACAGCTAATCATCCCCAAGGGTTTAAATTCACGGGACAGGTCTGGGATGAAGATGTAGTTCTGAGATCCAACCACGTGAAGGTGGCTCCTGAAACCAAGAGAGTGATTACGATGTGAAGGAAGAGCAGGTGTGAGCAGGGCTCTGACCAGCGTCCAGAGCAAGCAGCAGGCACGGGCAGAGAAAGAAGACGCCTGGCTTTACAGAGCAGCTTACGAGTCAGAGAAGTCAGAGCCACAGGAAGTCACGGAGCCGTCGCTTGTTCTGGTTCACGCCATCATTCATACGATCACACACCCACTCAATCGTTCACTCCTAAAATCATTCCTTCCTTCACTCGCCCACTTAACAATTCAACAAACGTTCACTGAGGACCGCCCTGAGCCAGGCACGGTGCGAGCTGGCGAGGATACACGGGGAAGAAGGCAAGATCTCCTGCTCACAGGCCTCTGACCTAGTTAATTATGGCGCACACTTGTAATCCCAGTACTTGGGAGGCTGAGACAGGAGGATCGCAGGTTCGCAGCCAGCCTCAGCAACTTAGCGAGGACCTCAGCAACTTAGTGAGACCCTGTTTCCAAATAAAAAATAAAATAGGGCTAGAGGTGGAGCTCAGAGGTAGAATGCCCTTGGGTTCAATCTCCAGTACCACACACACAAAAAAGGAGAACAATTACAGCGCAGCGGCTAGTCCTATCAGAGGGTGCGTGTGAGAGAAGGCCTCTAAACCATTCTGGGGTTTCTGGAAGACTTTCTGAAGGAGGTGACACATGAGCTGAGATTTTGAGGAAGGAGTAAAATCGGGCAAATGAGGAGGAGAACAAACATTCCAGGAAAAAGGAAGCACGTGTCAATCAGTTCCACCGAGTTCTCCCTGTGGGGCACAAGCACGGGTCCAGGGCAGGCAAGAAAAGAGGCAGGGACGTGGGGAGCGGCTGACCCAGCCACCATGAAGATGCAACAGATGAGAGGCGCTGCCGTCTGCGCATCACACTGTCCTCCTGACCAATGAGAACACACTGGGAAAGGAACGGGGCCCAGAGAACCATCACAGGAAGACAGCAGAGCCCAGGGAGAAGCCACGGCCACGCTCAACCCACCGAGCCACCGCGGGCTCGGGTTCACTCTGTCCATCCATCGCCCGCTCATAGACTCATTCCTTCCTGCACGCGCACATTTTGTTAAAGCAGGTAACTGTGGCTGGCTGGGCACAGCGGTGCACACCTGTAATCCCGGTAGTTGGGAGGTGGAGACAGGAAGATCACAGGTTCCAGGCCAGTCTCAGCAACTTAGTGAGACCCTGTCTCAACATTTTTTAAACAACTTTAAAAAGAGTGGCTGGGAGTAACTCTCGCTCAAAGGTAGAGCAGCCCTGGATTCAATCCCCAGTTCCAGAAAAAAAAGTACGTAACTGGATCCAACTGGTGCCCATGGTCACTTGCTGACCCCGGATGATCTCCACTGTCCCCCTATTCTCTCTCCTCCATCCACCCTCTACTCCTCGGCCTTCCTTCTGGTTCAAGCACCATGCGCTTTGTTGAGTCAGTCTGTCTGTATTTACGTATGTACGTCCTTGTACGTGTATCTCTCTATATGCTGCTATTCAACTATATGCTCGTACACACCACACTTCTTTACATACTCACGTGTCTTTCTGATTTGATTTTTCTGAATGTCTGTTAGTACGTATTTCTGTCTCTCCTCTTCCTTGCATATTATCCTCTGCACAGAGTGCACACTTCTCTATGAGCATGTGTGTGCCTGTGTCCATGTGCTGAGCGCGGGGGGCATGGGACCCGCAGGCACAGGTCGCAGGAGTGCACCTCTGGCCTGCCTGGCACCCACTCCCCCACCTTGCTTTGGGGGACTCTCCCTCTACTAGCACATGATCTAGGGACCATTCATGATGCCTGCTGGCTCCTGGCTAGGGGATGGGCATCATTCCAAGTCCCAGCTCTCTCTGCAGAATTTTAATCTCAAACAGAGTAATAAGAAGGCTGAAATTCATCCTGTTGGCTATGCACTGATACAACAGTCTCCAGCTCCTATGGCCTGGATCCTGAAGCCACAAGCCCCGGGGCATCTTGTCAGAGCCAGAAGTAGAAACTGGTATATGAATATTTATATAACTTCTCAACTGTAAAGTTCTATGATTCAGGAGCTATTTAACAATCTCTCACATATTTCCCATGACGCGACAGCCCTGCCTGGGACTGTCGTTTAAAACTGGACTTCTCTCCCCCAGTGTCAGCAACTTTTCCTCTCCTGGGTCCAGAGGGCTGGTTTCATCCTTACGGTGAAAGACAGACACTTCCCCAGGATCACTCGGCGACAATCCAAGATGACCCAAACGAGATGGCTTGGAGACCGTTCTGCACAGACAGGTGTACACACCACACGACTTGAGAAATACAGATCTGTTTCTGCACTGTGGCCAAGAGTTCTCAAGCATAAACGTTTCTAACCAAACAACCTTAACACTATTCTAAGAGTTGGGTGCATATTAATTCATTCCCTGCTGGCAATTAACCAAACTCCAAAACTAAAAGCCACCACAAATCGGGACTTGAAGAAAAGACTTGAAGCAAAGACCTGAAGCTTGGCACTGGAAGAATACCTTGAATAGGCACCCAATTAAAGATCCAAAAAGAAAAAAAAAAGCCAGACTTGGTGGCGCACGCCTGCAATCCCAGCTACTCGGGATGCTGAGGAGGAGGAGGGTGGGAATTTGAGATGCCTCAGCAATTTAGCAAGACCCTGCCTCAAAATAAAAAGGGCTGGGGGTGTAGCTGAGTGGAAGAGCACTTGCCGAGCATTCAGGAGGCCCTGTTCCATCCCCAGTACAGAAAAAAAAAAACGGTCAAAAAAAGTCTGTGGGGTCCATGCAGAGAGACTCTTGGTGCACTTCTCTTCTCTTCTCTTCTCTTCTCTTTTTTTTTCAAATCTATAATGAAAATGCTTCTTTGGAGGAGCTACTGGAGGAAATCTCATGACCCAGAGTCCATCACAGCGGCTAGGAAGAAAACAGATCTATCGGACTCTTGTCACTACGGGAGCCACTGTGAAATCAGCTCCTCCTCCACCCTGACAAGGGCTGAATCCTACTGCAAGAGAATGGTGGTCACTCCTCCAGGCCCCCGACCACCCACCCATCCTTCTGTAGCTTCCTGCGCTAGCCTTCTTCCATGGGCCACAGGTACTAGGATGATAAATCATTTTTCATAGACCCCACCCTGGTCCAGCTCCATCTCACTTAAGTAATGGCCATGCCCCCATCAAAAGATGACAGAGGCCATCGGACATCAACTTCCTCAGCAGCACCTCCCCCACCCCTGACCTGCATTAGTCCACACCTGCGCACCCCTCCCTCCTTCCCGCCTGCCTCAGTGGAAGAGGCGCCATTCCTCCTGTCCGAGGGTGCTCTGGAGTGTGAACCCCTTCTCTCTCAGTTACTAGCTGTGGGACCCATGGCAACTTCCTTCCTTCCCTTGTATCATCAGTTCCCTCACTGGTATGAGGTTAATAATTGTGCCTGATAGATGGGATTGTTGTCAGGATTAAATGGCTTAGCACACCAGGCATAGTGGTGCACACCTGTAATCCCAGTACTTGGGAGGCTGAGACAGAGGATCGCAGGCTCAAGGCCAGTCTCGGCAACTCAGCGAGAACCTCAGCAACTTAGCAAAACCCTGTTTCAAAATAAAAACTTTTTTTTGCAGTACTGGGGATCGAACCCAGGGGCATTCTACCTCCAAGCTACACCCCCAGCCCTATTTCTATTCTTTATTTTGAAACAGGGTCTCACTAAGTTGCGGAGGGCCTCACTAAGTAGCTGAGGCTGGCCGCGAACCTGGATCCTTCTGTCTCAGCCTAAGTATTGGGATTACAAGCGTGCACCATCATGCCTGGCTAAAATAAAAACACTTTTAAAAAGGGCTGGGGATGTAGCTCAGAGGTAGAATGAACCTGGGTTCAGTCCCCAGTACCCCCCCCAAAAAGGCTTCATACAATTAATACGTCAAGAGCCTCGAAGCACGCCTGACATATGGTGCGTGCAAATTCCACTGTAGTTAGCTAGTCTTGTGGCCATCACTACTATCATTTATTGCTGCCTCCTCTGAGAACTTTCTGCAGGAACTGTATGCTTCTCTCCATCGTCTGCAACCATTTTCTGCTTTGATAGCCAACCTCCAAAGATGACCATCATCAAACCAGAAGTGCGTACCATCCCGCCCATCAACAGCAGCTCCATTCCCTCCCACCCCCGGGGCCTGGCGGCCTTGTGACTTGCTCTATCCCGCAGCACGCAGCAGAGTAGAGCCTGGGATCAGAAGAGGACAGGCAGCTGACGCTTCATCCATCTTGGAAGCCAGCTGCTCACCGTGAAGTCCTTCCCTGAGACCACTCTGCTGTGAGGAAGCCCCCGCCGGTGCCATGGGGAGCGAGGGGAAGGGCCGGTGGGAGGGTACCAAGACACAAGAGTGAAACCAACCAGACCTGGCAGCCCGGTTCCGGCGCCAGCACAGTACAGCCGAGTGAGTGCCCCCAACCAAGCGTCACAGAGCAGGTCCGAATTCCTGATCCACAGAATCATGAGAAAGAACACATCGTTGTTGTTTCAAGCCATTCAGTTTTGGAGTGATTTCTCATGCAGCAATAAATAACTGAAATAACAGTCCCCTTCAGCATTAGAAGAATGTTCCATCTCACATCCCATCTTAAAGTTACCCCCCAGTTCTTAGATCCTATATCTCCCGCCGCTCACTGCCCCTCCGCACAGGAGTGCGGGCCTCTATTACAGCACACTGTCAGAGTTATTTATATATGGAACTCTCTCCTACACAGCTGAGCTCCTTGAGGGCCATGTTGATGTCAGTACCCAACACCTAGCATGGTACTCAGCACACGGAGGTGAGTGATCAGTAAGTATCAGTTGGATAATGTGCCCGCCAGGGACCGCCACACACTGTCTGTCTGTGGGCCCGCACGTGGCACCAGAAAATCCAAGACAGGGATAGAACAACAAAACATAGGATCCAGGTGAGCAAAATTCCCAGAATGAGATGCAAAAGGTTCAGGAAAGATGAGGGGAAAGATCAGCATGCAGGAGCCAGAGCCACCGGCTGAACCAACGCCACTGGGATGTGGCTGTTGCTCCTGCAGCATCGCTAGGTTATCCTGCCGGGTAGAGACATAGACAACGAGCATAGCTTGTTCTTCTCTCGGGGGGAGTTGAACACTGAATGGGAAGAGGGGGCAGAGGAATGTGAAGGTTGTTGGTGAGGAAAGTCAATAAAAACTGCAATGAAGCCAGGCGTGGTGGTGCACGCTTGTAATCCCAGTACTTGGGAGGCTGAGACAGGAGGATCACAGGTTTGTGGCCAGACACAGCTACTTAGTGAGCTCTCTGCAACTTAGACCCTGTTTCAAAATAAAGAATAGAAATAGGGCTGGGGGTGTAGCTTGGAGGTAGAATGCCCCTGGGTTCAATCCCCAGTTCTGCAAAAAAAAAAAAAAAAACTGCAATGAACAAAGAAGTTCAGGACTAAGATTTCTGGAAATGATTTTGAAGGTTAAACTTTCACATCAGATCCAGGCAAGAACTCATGGCATTAATACACTGAGTTTTATACAGAACTAAGAGAGCTCAAGGGGCATAGAATGCAATGGACATGGGACAGCGCCCGCAGCGGTTGGGTTTTAAACAAGGTACTTATCTAACGGCACTGACTTCCTCCCACCAAAATTTCAAGTTAATGAGAAATTGATTTCAAACCAGTGGTACGCGCTAATTTATTAACAAAGAAGATATATTACAACCACACACTCTGCTGTCGGAACAAACCACAGAGAAACAGAATAGTCAAAACAAAGCAGAAATGTTATCAAAACCACAAGGATATGATTCGGGACATGGTAAAGGCAGAAATGCACTTAGAAAATGTCATGCAGTATTAAGAAAAATATTCTCCTCTGTGCTGGAGGAAATGGCATATGGCTCATAAGATGAATTTTTGCTTTTTAAAATTTTTTATTGTTAAAATGTTTAATCTTGCAGAGTGTAGTAGTGTATGCCTGTAATCCCAGTATTTGGGAGGCTGAGACAGGCAGATTGCAGGTTCGAGGACAGCCTTAGAAACTTAGTGAGCCTCTCAGCAACCTAGCGAGACCCTGTTTCAAAACAAAAAATAAAAATAAGGACCATCAAAAAAAAATGTTTAACCTACTGAAATAAGACAAAATGGCACCTCTATACAATACTGTAGCTAGAAATTTTCCTGTCTTTTCTTTTTCTTTTTGGTACTGGAGATTAAACCCAGGGGCATTCCAACTCTGAGCTACACCCCTGAGCCTTTTTAAAATTATTTTATTTTTTATGGTGCTGGGGATTGAACCCAGGGGTATTCTCCCTCCAAGCTACACCTTCAGCTCTATTTTATCTTTTATTTGGAAACAGGGTCTAAGTTGCTGAGGATGTCTTGAACCTGCGATCCTCCTGTCTCAGCCTCCCAGGTACTAGGATGACAGGTGGGACACCACACCACACCCAGCTATCCTACGGCTTCTGAAAGCCTGCTCTGCTCATTTTTCTTAACCCAGGTTTGGCGAGCGCCTTCTATGGGTCAGGCCTGCGTGGACCTTCAGTCAGGGCTTCTGCCCGCCACGGCAGGGGGCTGGCCAGGGGCCACCGAGCTCACTCCACCAAGCAAGCCCCTCAGATGGGCAAGATCAGGAGTCATTCTCTAACACGGCCCAGACGAGAGGAACTGTGGCTGAGGGTACACACACCCGCGGGGTTAGGAGGACTCCTACTACCTATGTAGTCTCTAACAACCTAGTGAACTTCTCTGAGCTTTATGTTCCTCATCTGTAAAATGGGCATCATAGTAAGATCTCGTTTGGTTGTGTAGACACCGCCTGGTGTGAGGTTTGGCACAGGGTCTGTCACTGTTGGATATTATTATTCATGGAAGGAGGGGTGGTCCTGGGGATTGATGTCCTGGGGATTGAACCCAGGGGCATTCTACCTCTGAGCTACACCCCCAGCCCTATTTTATTTTTATTTTGAAACAGAGTCTCACTAAGTTATGGAGGGCCTCGCTATAAATTGCTGGGGTTGGCCTCAAACCTATGATCCTCCTGTCTCAGCCTCCAAAGTCCTGGGATTACAGGCGTGCGCCACCACACCAGGCGAGGGTACTATTATTCTTCCCAGGCCAGCCCTGAGATTCCTGCAGAAGAGGACTAGGGGAAGAAGTGCCAAGGGGAGCTCAATCGGAGGACCATATGCTAATAAACAATCGAAGAAATGCACTGTTAAGGAGCTATTTCTTGCCTATACGTTTGGCAAAGACCAGTTTAGCAGGCTATATTATGGAGAGTGGAAGCAAAACTGGCACGCTGATTCATTGCTAGAGAGAATATAGATTGCTGAAACCTTTCTCGAGAGCAATTTGGCAAAATATATCAAAATTTAATATGTGCATACTGCCTAGTCCAGCACTTCTATTTCTGGGAATTTATCCTATGGCAATAATTAGAAGAGTGTGTAAAGATGTATGTATGGTGACGCGCAGACCAGCAAAACTGGGAAGCAATGCAGTGATTATCCATCAACAGAGAGCCAATTAAATGAGACACAGAACATCCACAGCAGCGAATGAAATCTCTCTTTCCCCCGACAACATAAAGATTCCATGATAAAGTGAGACGTGGAAAAGAGCGAGTCGCCAAAACAACACGTAGCATACACTACTGCTGCCTGGTGTGTGTGCACGCGCGCTCATGTTTTTATGTGTGAAAAAGTCTGAAGAGCAACACCAGAATGTCATGCCGTTGTCTCTGAGGGGTAGGATTTAAGGGATTTTTGCTTTCTAATGTGTACCTTTTCTGCACCTCTGAATTCCAGGTGCAACAGATGTTGCATTTTAAGTCTCATCATATCACCCTCTGGTCAAAAGCCTCCTGGGGTCCTCCACCCCCATGTCCGACCTCCTCTCACACCTGAGGCCCTGCTCCTCCCTGCCCACAACACTCCTGGCACCCTGGCGCCTCCGTGTCCCCAACACCAGGCACACTCCACCTTGAGGCCCTTAAACACTGGCTACTCCATCCGCTGGGCTCACCCCCTGCCTCCTTCAAATCTCTGTTTAAACGTCACTGTTAGCCGGGCGTGGTGGAGCACGCCTGTGATCCCAGTATGTGGGAGGCTGAGACCCTGAGATCGGAAGATCACAGATCGCAGGTTCAAAGCCAGCCTCAGCAATGTAGTGAGGCCCTCAGCAACTCTGCAAAATCCTGTTTCAAAATAAAAAATAAAATAGGGCTGGGGGTGTAGATTAGAGGTAGAATGCCCCTGGGTTTAGTCCCCAGTACTGGAAAAAAAAATTTACAAAAGATGAGGTCATACGGGGGTGGGGAGAGCTTACTCCAACATGACTGTCCTTATATAACGGGGAATTTAAACTGACACAATGTGTTGCCACAGCCAGGACTACAGAGGCTGGGAGAGGGACCTGGCACGGATGCTCCCTTGCTGCCTTCAGACGGGGCTCGGCCCCCAGACACCTTGCTCTCAGCCTGCAGAACAAGGAGACAACACGTTTCTGTCATCCGGCCTTTTTTTTTTGCGGTACCAGGGATTGAACCCAGGGGCGTTCTACCTCCAGGTTACATCCCCAGCCCTATTTATTATTCTTTACTTTGAAACAGGGTCTAAGTTGCGGAGGGCCTCACTAAGTAGCTGAGGCTGGCCGCGAACCCGGATCCTCCAGTCTCAGCCTCCCAAGTACTGGGATTACAAGCGTGCGCCACCACGCCCGGCTCTGTCATCCAGCCTTTGGTCCACTGGTGGTCCTTTGTCATGGTGGCCCTAGGACACTGATGCAGCCACCTGTCAAAGGGGCTCCACAACCCCTAGATTCAACTGCAAATCCTCAGTCCCAAGCCACTCAGGTGCTCCACTTACTCAGGGCACGCACCGCCTGTTAACCCGGCGTATGGTCAACTTCACTCATGGACGGACGCATCGCGAGGGCCAGCACGGGGGAGGCGCTCGGGGAAGATCCGCTGCCTAAACAGGCAAACACTGAGGAAAACAGAGAAAGTCAGCCCTGCCGGAGCCTGTCATCTACACAATCAGAGAATAAGCAGACACACAGACAGACAGACAGAAGACGATGGACAAGGTCCTGGGGAAAGCAACGCAGGCAGGAACTTAGGAATGGACACAGCCCCTAAGATTTTAAAAGCAGGGTTAGGGAATGCATCTCCAAGAACAAGAGGGCAGACCTGGAGGAAGGGGAGTAACCGTGTAGATAAAAATCTGAGATAAGAATGTTCTGGGCAGAAGGAACAGTAAGTACTAATTGTTGCAATGAACGCTTATTGTTTTTATAATCAGGAAAAAAACAATAAAGCTATTGCAACCTTCAAAATGCATAAAAATATTTAAGAGCCCAATTCCAAGGGTTAGGAAGAAGAATCTCATTTTACAAATTCTTGGTTTTGGTTTTTTGTTTTGTTTGGGGGGTACTGAGGATTGAACCCAGGGGCATTCTACCTCCAAACTACACCCCCAGTCCAATTCTTATTTTTTGTTTTGAAACAGGGTCTCACTAGGTTGCTGAGGGTCTCACTAAGTTGCTAAAGCCAGCCTTGAACCTGCAATCCTCCTTTCTCAGCCTCCTAAGTATTAGGGTTACAGGCATTTGCCACCACGCCCGGCTGATTTTACTTTTTGTGTGTATGTGTGTGGTTCTAGGGAATGAACTCAGAGGCGTTCTACCTCCAAGCTACACCTCCAGCCCTATTTTTATTTTGAAGTTGCGAGCCGGGTGTGGTGGCGCACGCTTGTAATCCCAGTACTTGGGAGGTGGAGACCGGAGGATCCGGGTTCGCAGCCAGCTTCAGCTACTTAGTGAGGCCCTCTGCAACTTCGTGAGACTTGGTTTCAAAATAAAGTATAAAAAATAGGGCTGGGGGTGTAGCTCGGAGGTAGAACACCCCTGGGTTCAATCCCTGGTACCGCAAAAAAAAAAAAAGCTACTAACCTATTTTGAAGTTGCGGAGGGCCTCACTAAGTTGGTGAGGATGCCCATGAACCTGTGATCCTCCTGTCTCAGCCTCCCAAGTACCAGGATTACAGGCATGCACCACCATGCCCAGCCTAATTTTACAAATTCTTAAGACTCAACACATAGGACTGAGTCCAGGAGTTCACAGCCAGCCTGGGCAACACAGTAAGACCCTGTCTAAAAAAAAAAAAAAAAAAAAATGATTCTATTCAACCTCTATTCGGGTCCAGTGTGGACACTCCATCCCCTTCCTCCAACCGCCTTCCCCAGCCCAACCGGTCCTCAGCAAATGGCAGTCTGGGAGAAATACCCTCAACAAGTCGGGGACTAGGAGGGGAGGGGAGGTAGAGAAAGGTCAGGCAGGCATCCCGAGGCAGAGGGGACTAGAGATTTTTGTTGGTGCCACAGAGCCATGGGGACACTATGCCCACTGTCCTGGCCACAGCCCCACCCCATCCAGAGCTTGCCTGTGCAGGTGTGCACAGGTCTCCCTCCACCCCAGCCCACCACCTGCCTCAGCCCCCCAGCTCCCCAAACCAGCCCATCCTGTGCTCCTGCCCCGCACCCAGACCTCTGTGGCTCCCAGCTCCGACCAGTGTTCACTCCTGCCACCCTAACAGCCAGTCCCCACTCTACCACTGTTGGTGTTACATAAAACAACCGTGATACAAAAAGAAAGACATAAAATTAGCTGAGCATGGTGGTACATGCCTGTAATCCTAGTACTTAGGAGGCTGAGACAGGAGGCTCACAGGTTCGAGGCCAGCCTTGGCAACACAGCGAGATCCTCAGCAACTTAGCAAGACCCTGTTTCGAAATAAAAAATCAAAAGGCCTGGGGGTATAGCTCGGAGGCAGAAAGCCCCTGGGTTCAATCCCTAGTACCAAAAAAAGCCCATAAAATTTACCACCTTAGCCATTTCCAAGTGCAGAGTTGAGCAGCACTGAGCTACCAGTGGATTCCTTTCACCCTGGGAAACTAGAACTCTGTACCCATCAAGTTCCTCACCCTCCTGCCTCCCCAGACCTGCAACCACCATTCACTCTACTGTCTGTCTCTAAGTACTGTCTGTTTTGATGACTCTTAAGTCCCTCATGTAAGTAGAATCGTACAGCAGCCGTTCTTTGGTGACTGGCTTACATCACCCAGCATAACGTCCTTGGGGTTCATCTTTGTTTTTAAGGCTGGATATTCCACTGGATGGCTAGGCCACGTTTTGCTTATCCATGTGTCTGTTGAGGGACACCTGTTTGCTTCAACCATCGCTAGGTGATTTTGTAATCCTTGGTGGCTAACCACCCTGGCTCTAGCTGAGCTCAGCTCAGGGAAATCAGGACTGGACAAAAGGTTTGTGGACATGTTCGGCCCCTTGTGGGGAAACCCAGGCAGGAGCAGGTCTCTGGGCACCTGCAGCCAGACACGAGCTCAGCTCTGAGCTTGCTTCTGCCCCTACCCTCAGTCTGAGGTTTTACAAGTTAAAGACTCCCCACTAATTAGGTAGCAACCAAAAATCTTTTAAATGTACCCACCCAACCTCAGTGAGACACTGCAGAGGCCAGAGCTTCCCAAACCTTAGTGTGCAAACAAATCACCTGGAGGTACTTTTAGAAGGGAGATGTAGCCGGACGTGGTGGTGCACGCCTGTAAATCCCAGTAGTTGGGAGGCTGAGACAGGAGAATCACAGGTTCGAGGACAGCCTCGGCAACTTAGCAAGGCTCTCAGCCACTTAGCAAGACCTTGTTTCAAAATAAAAACTAAAATAGGGCTGGGGGTGTAGCTTGGAGGTAGAAAGCCTCTGGGTTCAATCCCCAGCACCACAAAAGTAAAAATAAAAATAAAAAATAAAAGGTAGATTCATTTTGTGGTGCTGGGGCAGGGCTAAGCGTCTGCATTTCATTTGCTCCCAGGTGATGCTGATACAGCTGTTTAGGGGACCTCACCTGGAGTTCAGCAAAGCCCGACAACTTCCCACCCATTCACAACTGTCTGCGAGGCTTTGCCTAAATCTCCCCACCCCCGCCCCGCCCCCCTGGCTCCAGAGATCATTTGTTTTGTGTGTTTCAAGCTCCCCCCTTTGAAAGCTCCCAGCAGTATTTACCCAGCATTTTAAAGTAGCCCTGCAGACTGTCTGGCTCCAAAGCTAATCCCAGCACCCAAAACGCTAAAGGGCTCCTTCCACAGGCCCAAACAAGAGGCCAGAGAACAAAGCCTCAGCAAGGAGTTTCCGGATGACTGCACGGGCCTGGGAACCCCCAGCTGTCACCAGGAGCCAGGAGCCTCTGGAGTGTCCCTGCCCTCAGCAACCCAGGACCACTGTCGCCTGCTCGCTTTTGACCATGGCTCTGGGCCATCCTGGGAGGCGGGAGGGGTGAGCAGAGTGCCCGCCTGGCCCGCTACCAAGACTGGCCTTGCAACTCAACTGGACCCTGGCCACTGCCGGCCACCGCTCTCACTCCGCTCTTCTGGCTCTCCTCGGGAAACCAGCCGGATCTCCTCCAGCAACCAGTTCTGCCCACAAGGACCCACCACCCTCTGCCAACAGTCACCGCTCCTCGTGCCTCTCTGCGCCCAGAGCGCGCCACCTGCCTCTTCTGCCTTCCTCCTTTCTAAAATGAAGCCCTCAGCAGGGTGCGGTGGCACACGCTGTAATCCCAGCACTTGGGAGGCTGAGACAGGAGGACAGCAGATTCAAGGACAACCTCAACGACATAGTGAGGCCCTGTTTCAAAACAAAAAATAAGATCGGGTTGGGGGTATAGCTTGGAGGTACAATGCCCCTGGGTCCAATACCCAGTACCACAAAAATAAATTTAAAAAGATGAATCCCTCCACTCTCGCCCTGGATCCATCCCTTCCAAACTGGCTTCTGCCCTCTCTGCCTCCCCTTCCAGCAATATCTGACTCGTGCAGGCCCGCCACATTAGCTTGTTCCTATTTCTTGCCTGCTCAGGTGGCCTCTACCTTACCGCTCCTCCCTTTACCATCCCTAACTTACCACCTTGCTTCACTCCAACACACAGCACCCCAAAGCAGTGAGGTCTGGCCCCCTGAGGGCTGGACTGCTCCCACTGCCACATCTATAGCTGCAACCCGCGCCCTGGGGTTGAAGCACAGCCTCCTGCCGCTGGACCTCGACGTGGGAGGCAGGACCCAGTGCTCCCGCCCATCCCTCCGCTCTACCGTGGGAAAGATCATGTCGGCCCCGTGCAGCGCCAACATGCTGGGCATCCTGCACCCCGTGTCCCACCTCTCACATCCTAGGTCCCTCTTCCACCCTCCCACATACCCAGCACCTGGGCACAGGCTTGGCTCAGACTTGGAGCGTGATGGGAACCAGGGCAGAAGCAACAGACGCAAGCAAGCAGGCAGCAACGCGACCTGATGTGTCTCCAGCGGGGCCCTCCGCTGAAGGTGGAAGGCGAGCTGGATGGAGCAAGGCCATGTCAGTGACCCTGAGAAGACGACGGGAGCTGGGACGGGGACAGTGGTGATGGCAGAGGAGAGTCACAGTGCTCTGTCACTTCCTTTCATCCATTGAGGACTTGGGGCCCGGCTCACGGCCCTTTCTACCTCGGTCCCAGCAAGCACAACATCCTTAAAGATGATTCACCCAAAAGCCTTCATCCACAACTAACTCCCACACTACACCCACCTTTGCTCGCTCTCCAAGACCCAAACCACAGCTGGTCCACTTCCGCAGCCTCCGACACCAACACGGCAACCCCCGGCCCCCTCCCCACCTCCCTGCTTGTACACCTGCCCTGGGACCACACCCGGACCCGCTTGCTCCAGGTCCTTCTCCCATGCTCCCTCTGGAGGAGGGAAGCCGCTCTTGCTTCCCTCCTCGTCCAGCCTGGACCCCATACAGCATCCTCCAGACCATCCCTTGCCCACTCCCTCAACTCCCATTGGCTCTCCCCCTGCCCTATGATTCTCCCAGCCAATCAGTCACCACCTTTTCCTGGCCACACCAGAACGTCAAGTGCTATAGGATAAAAATCACGTGGTCTGAGCCCTGGCATCATTACAGATGTCTCCCGTCCCCTTAGATTTCACTCCCAACCTTCCACCGGGCCCCCTCAATTCCTTCTCCCAAAATCACTTCTCCCCAACCTTTCTGAGGCTGACGCCCACATGAACTTCCACACTTCTGGCGAGTTACCCATTTGTTACTTCTACCCTTCCTTAAGTTTTCAACGACTATCTATCTCTATACTGATTCTTTCTTGAAGCTTACAAACATGATCAACCCTTATAATATGCTTTAAAACTTAATCCTACGCCACCAGTAGTCTACAACAGGGAGTAACTCAACCCTCTCCATGCACGAGAAAAATGTAAAGAGCCTGTTGATTGCTGCAAAAATACAAATCCTCAGCATCAGCTGCTTTAGCAGATCTGCCCTGACTATGAGTCTGGGTGTTTGACAAGCACCCCAGTGATTCTGATCAGGCGGCCCCCATTCCTCCTTCAAGAAACAGTCGGAGGGCTGAGGGTGTAGCTCAGCAGTAGAGTGCTTGCCTAGCACACACAGAGCCCTGGGCTCATCCCCAGCACCACGTAACAATGACAACAACAACAACAACTTGGAAGAGTAGCATTTTTTTTTTTTGGCGGTACTGGGGATGGAACCCAGGGGCATTTTTCCTCCAAGCTCCACCCCCAGCCCTATTTTTTATTCTTTATTTTGAAACAGGGTCTCACTAAGTTGCAGAGGGCCTCACTAAGTAACTGAGGCTGGCCGCGAACCCGGATCCTCCAGTCTCAGCCTCCCACGTACTGGGATTCCAAGCGTGCGCCACCACGCCCGGCTGGAAGAGTAGCATTTGACATGATGGACCACTCACCCACATAAAATCTCTCCCCACCCCTGGCTTTGGCAACACTGTTTTGTGGCGATGGCCAGTGTCGTTTGAAGCCTTCCTTCCTCGTCCTCTCTCCTTAACGTTAGTGTCCTGGGCTTGTCATTGCTGTCTTCTCCTCTACGTGCTCTCCCTTGGTAGCATCCTCCACGTCTGACTTCAGCTTCCATCAAATACACCAGGTGACAAAGTTTTTTTAAATACTGGATCTGGGATGGACAAACAAGTGAATGAATGTACCTGTAGTGAGCACAGTTCACAGCAGGTGGACCAAGAGCACTGGCCAAGAGAAGGGGTGCTATTCAAAGCCCGGTATGATGGTGGTACACACCTGTAATCCCACTACTCGGGAGGCTGAGACTGGAGGATCCAGGTTCACTGCTAGCCTCAGCTACTTAGGCCCTCCGCAACTTAGTGAGACCCTGTTTCAAAATAAAGAATAAAAAATAGGGCTGGAGGTGTAGCTCGGAGGTAGAATGCCCCTGGGTTTAATCCCTAGTACTGCTAAAAAAAAAAAAAAAAAAAAAAGAAGGAGTACTATTCAAAGCCCGGTGTGGTGGCGGTGCACGCCGGTAATCCCAGTACTTGGGAGGCTGAGACAGGAGGATCGCAGGTTTGAGACCAGCCTCGGCAAATTAGTGAGACTCTTAGAAACCTTGCAAGACCCTGTTTGAAAACAAAATATATATATTAAAAGAGGGCTGGGGTGTAGCTCAGAGGTAGAATGCCCCGTGTTCAATCCCCAGTACCACAAAAAAAAGAGGTGCTGGTCTAAGGTTATGGGCAAAGGACCTAAGCAGACAGCTCTCAAAAGAAGACGTAGGAATGGCCAAGGGGTACATAAAACCATGTTCAACATCACTAATCGTTAGGGAAATGCAGATTAAAACTACAATGAGATATCACCCCACACTACAGGAATGGCTTCTATCAAAAAGACCAAAGCAGAGTTCTTGATGCAGCTGCTGCGTTGAGCATTCACCCTTCAGTCGCTGGATCTTGGAGGGGTTGAGAGAAAAGGTCCCGAGAGAAGAATCCCGAGGGAGGAGGGAAGGGAGGTCCAGGTACTAGGGGATATGGGGCAAGGATGTTCTGCACGGCAGCCATTTACCAACTGGCACAGTAGCATCTCAGCGCTGTACCCATCAGCCAAATGTTCATCGACGAGGCTACAAATCAGGGCAGGTGCAGAGCCATTCTATCTCAAGTTGCCTGCTCAAGTGGAATAGGGCTCTTGTGCACTATTCACGCAGATTTGGTCCCAAAGGCAGGTGTATCTCGGGCTTGCTGAACATCTGGATTAGTTCTCGTTCACTCCTGGCTGACTCAGGCTCCAGAGTTCCAACACTACTTGGTCCCAGAAGGCTGGATGGGGAGGTATTCCCTCCTCATCCAGTGCTTCTTACACGTGGACAAGGTGCTGGAGGTCATCTGCAAATCAAATGTAGATTCTGATTCCGCACGTCTAGGGTGGGATGTTTATGGACGACTCTGAGGGTAGCAACATTAGATTTCACAAAGAAGAAGAAGAAATGCCTCAAGCTATGAGCCACAGCACTAAAGCATTATCAAAGGAGATGGAAAAAAGGAAAAGACAAAGACAAAACCCTGGTGAAGAGATGCAGGAGGAAAGAATGGAGGGGATTCTTTTTTTCTGGTACTGGGAACTGAACCCAGGGTTCTACCACTGAGCTACACCCCCGGCCCTTTTTATTTTTCATTTTGAGAAAGTGTCTCACTATGTTACGCTCACTGGCCTTAAACTTGTGATCCTCTTGCCTCAGCCTCCCAAGTAGCTGGGACTACTGGTGTGCACCACCATGCACAGCTGGAGGGGAATTTTTAAAAAGAAGAATTGAAACCAGGCATGGTGGCACATGCCTATACTTGGGAGGCTGAGACAGGAGGATCGCAGGTTCTAGGCCAGCCTCGGCAACTTAGCAAGACCCTGCTTCAAAATAAAAATAAAAGGGGTGAGGGTGTAGCTTGGAGGTAGAACGCCCCCGAGTTCAATCCCCAGTACCAAAAAGACTTGAATGCAATAGCAAGACTGACCTGGGGGTTTGGGGGAAGTGAGCTGTGTTCAGCAGGTCACTGGCCTACAACATCTACTGGGCAAACAGAAATGACACTCACTAAAACCCCAAAGAAACAGGACAGCTGCCGTCTGTAGTCACTGCATTCCAAGACACCCAAGATGACGACTGGAAACAGAAGCTGAAGGGGACCTTGGGACGATCTCATTCACCCTTTCTTTTTTTGCGGTACTGGGGATGGAACCCAGGGGCATTCTACCTCCAAGCTACACCCCCAGCCCTATTTTTATTCTTTATTTTGAAACAGGGTCTCACTAAGTTGTGGAGGGCCTCACTAAGTAGCTGAGGCCAGCGGTGAACCTGTGATCCTCCTGTCTCAGCCTCCCACGTACTGGGATTACAAGCGTGCACCACCATGCCCAGCTTCATTCACCCCTTCTTACACTGGGGAGGAACCCCGGGAAAACAAGGAAGCTTGTCTGCAGTCACAGAGTAAGTTATGGGCAGAAACACACACACCCAAGTGTTCTAACTCACTGTTCAACAAGTCCTGCTGCCTAAGCACAGGGACCTCCTCACAGGAGCTCCAGATGAAAGGTGGGTGGTCACGATTTGAAAACAAATGAGATCAGTTAGGACAGCATCCTCCTATCTGGGAAAATCCACCTGGTGTAATTATAATGACCATAATTAGCTGCCTCTATCGCCCAAGGCGCTGATAGAAAACCTCTAACTCCGGGTCCCTCCTGACTTCTAACAGCTCCCTGGGGGGGGTTCTGTTTCAGGCCCAAGGGAGGCCCTTCCAGACGAGGACCGCAGCAGGAGCTGGGACTCAGCAGCAGTCCTCTGTGCTCCAAATGAGATAGAACCAAAAATGGTTCCAGTGAACAATTCTAAGTCACCTGTTCTAACAATGAAAAGACGGTGGCAAGGTGTGAAATGCTGTATCTTCAAGACACTACTAATTGTCAGTTACTGGGTCCACGGTCTCTAGATCTGTGGCTCTGAAGTAGAAAGAGCCTAAAAATGGGCTGTGAACTTGTGAAAATGAGGATCCTCAGACACCAATACCAAAGAGACTAATTTGGGATCAGAGTGAACCCTGGAAATCTAAATTTTTAACAAGCAGCCCCCACCCCACCCCCGTTCCAAATGATGTCAATACAGGAGGCTGGGGACCACACTTTCCAAACATTTTTCTAAGTCTTTGCTTAGAGGATGCTATTCACAAACTATAATAAATTTTCACCTCTGAATGGCCAATAACAAATCAGCATACTAAGAAGGGTAAATATTTAACATGTCATAGACATAAATGCAATGAAAAAATTACAAAAAGAGAACAAAACAATCAAAATAACCAGAACCTGAACTTCAAAATTACATAAAGTATAAAAGAAAAATTCACTAGAAGGGGAGAATACAACAAAGAGAAGGAAAAGTGGTTGTTATGCTCTTTATATAATATATAAACATATGTGTGTATGTATGCATGTGTATATACAAACATACATGTATATACATACAAACATACACACACACACACACACACACACACACACACACACACATCTATATCCCAAGAGATGGATGAACAAAAATACAGAGAAAATTCACAGGATACAAATACAAAATAAAGGAGGAAAGTTCAACACTAAAGAAATTAAAATGTGCAAGTTAAAGCATGTGTTACAAATTTCTTTAGCAGGTTTTCTTAAAATAATATTCAATGCAGGTGACAGTGGACGGCAAGTGCATAAACTTCAAGGGTTTATTTCAGAATTACAACTTTCAAAAACCGGATTCATTCAGCCACAGCCTGAGCACCTAGCAGACACCCAGCGCTCCAAACAAAACATGCAGAAATACAGCCAGTGTACTCACATTCTAATTCCCCTTCTGTGAATATATACTAAAAAAGACTCATGTATACACAAAAAATAGACAAAGCCTTATCTATGTAGCTATTTGTTACAGCATTATTATAGCAGCCAAAAAACTGGAAATAAAAGATTAAATTGTTAGGATAGAAAATAGTGTTCTTAAGCCGGGCGTGGTGGCACATGCTTGTGATCCCGGTACTTGGGAGGCTGAGACAGGAGGATCGCAGGTTTGCAGCCAGCTTCAGCAACTTTAGTGAGGCCCTCCGCAACTTAGTAAGACCCTGTTTCAAAATAAAAAGCAAGCAGGGCATGGTGGCACACACTTCTAATCCCAGTTCTTGGGAGGCTGACACAGGAGGATCGCAGGTTCGCAGCCAGCCTCAGCTACTTAGTGAAGCCCTCCGCAACTTAGTGAGACCCTGTTTCAAAGTAAGGAATAAAATAAGGCTGAGGGTATAGCTTGGAGGCAGAATGCCCCTGGGTTCATTCCCCAGTACCACAATAAATAAAAAATAAATAAAAAACAAAATAGGGCTGGGGATGTAGCTTAGAGGTAGAATGCCCCTAGGTTCAATCCCCAGTACCACACACAAAGAAAAATGTGTTTTCAAATAATGTTGAATTTTCAAATAATATTAATGACCAGGAAATACTTAAGTTAAACGTTGAGTAAAAATGTAAAATGTAGTAAATACGATTGTGCATATAATCCGATTCTCACTTTTTTAAATACTAACAAGAAAAGACTAAACTACTGACAGTGTTATCTATGGGCTGTGGGATCATGGGTGACCACTTTTTGTACCTTTCAATAATTTCCAAATTCTACAAAGCTATCAATTTCATAATGACTATTAGTTTTGTGTGTGTGTATATGTGGTACTGGGGATTGAACCCAGGGGAGTTCTACCTCTGAGCTACACCCACGACCCTGTTTTATCTTTATTTTGAAACAGGATCTTGCTAAGTTACCACACACTTGGCCTCAAACCTGCGATCCTCCTGCCTCGGCCTCCTAAGTACTGGGCTTATAGACGTGCACCACCACACCCAGGCTCATAATGACTATTATTTTTAAAGAGACTTATCTCTGAATAAGGTGGAGGAATGAGGCAGGATTCTTTCTTTTTATGTTGTGGATGGCGGGCTGCCTAAAAGCACGGCGCACACTCAAAAGAAAGCCCAAAGTATTACAAGTTGTTTCCACAACAGTGAACAGTCAAGACCAAACTTACGTTTTCTTTCTTAGAAGAGAGAAAGCACATTCAAAATGTTGACTGAAATAGAAATAGACAAAAAAATCAATACAACATAGAAATTTAACTAAAGACTGTAGCAAGGGGATCGCCTAGAAAGTAGGCTATTGAACAATATTGAACAAAATTGAAGAAGAGAAACCTGCTGAAGGGAGGGAGGGTTGTCAGACAGCCAGAGGGGACTGCTGCCTGGCAGGGGGACTCTAAGAGGGGACCAGGGCCCACCACCTTTTAACATGCTTACTCCTTTTTAGTGTGTGTGTGGTACCGGGAATTGAACCTAGGGGCATTCTACCTCCAAGCTACACCCCCAACCCTTTTATTATTTTTGTTTTGTTTTGAAACGGGGTCTCGCTAAGTTACTGAGATTCTTGCTAAGTTGCTAAGGCTGGTTTTGAACCTGCGATCCTCCTATCTCAGCCTCCAAGTAGTAGGATTACAGGCATGGGCCAGCACACCTGGCTACCTGCTTACTCTTCAGAGAAAGAAGGAACCACCACAGCAGCATTCAGCAAAGTCTCCCCACTGGTGTCAGTCCAGCGCTCAGGACTCAGCAAGGGGCCCTGGTGGTATGGAGAGGAGACGTGAGCCAAACAACTGAAGTGCCACCTCTCCCAAGGCCCACAGCTGCTAGCCAGGAACAGGCATCCGACAAGCAGCCTCACTATATCATAAAGCCACCTGCCACCAAGATCGTCCCCACAGCCTTCAAGAAGTGGGTCAGGAGCCGGGCGTGGTGACGCACGCTTGTAATCCCAGTACTTGGGAGGCTGAGACCGGAAGATCCGGGTTCGCCGCCAACCTCAGCTACTTAGTGAGGCCCTCCGCAACCTAGTGAGACCCTGTTTCAAAATAAAGAATAAAAAATAGGGCTGGGGGTGGAGCTCGGAGGTAAAATGCCCCTGGGTTCAATTCCCAGTTCCGCAAAAAAAAAAAAAGAAGTGGGTCAGGGCCATTAAGAGGTCATCCCCAAGGACCCCCGCCTAACACTGGGCCCCTACTTATGACACACAGCTTTGGGTTTCCCATTGAGTGCTTGAGCACAGGGTCCTTGGAGCTGGGTCCTCTGCTTCTCGGCTCCCAGTCTACTTACTCCCCAGCCGGGAAGTGCAAACCAGAGGAGACCAATACACTAATCAGTAAGAGGATGACAGCTCTGCTTCCATGACATCAGCTCTCAACTGGAAATGTAATTTCATGTCTCCAGGTTGAATATTTGGATCGCGGGTGGCAGGAAACAGGAAAGGGCTTCTAAAGGAGAGAAAATTATAGCTGGGCGTGGTGGCCCACACCTGGAATCCCAGTACTTGGGAGGCTGAGACAAGAGGATTGCAGGTTGGAGGACAGCCTCGGCAACGCAGCAAGACTCTCAGCAACCTAGCAAGACCCTATTTCAAAACAAAAAATAAAAATGGCTACGGGTGTACCTGGGAGGTAGAATGCCCATACCCCCCCACACACACACACACAAAGATAAAAGAAAAGAAAGTTATAGAGGGACAGTACAAACAGTTCTATTTTAAATTGATCAAAAGGAGAACTTATATTCTCCACAGCCTCTGCAGAACACTCAGACGTCCACAGGCACGTGGAGAAGCTGTTGAGGACAGAAACTAAGGGTAGCATTGAGTCTGGAGCCAAACCCACCTAAACCCCCAGGCCTTAGCCGCCTCCTCTGTGGAACGGGGAGGAACGCCTCCCGATCCTAACGCGATCGGATCACATACATAAAATGCAGGACACACGGGCGAATGGAAACACTCGCTGTGTCCCACGACACACATCCACGAGTATCAGAGGGACGATCTCTCTCCTCTGGACACACCGGGCTGGAACTCGCAGCGGGCTGGACTGAGGCCTGACAGGCTCCATGGGGCAAAGTTCTCCGCAAGCTGTGTACTGCCTAAAGAGACCCACTCCGTCCACACCGGCAGCTTCCTGAGGCCAGGGTCCGCCCAGCTCGGGGAAATCTCTGTGGGGGCTTCGGGTTGCACCTGTGTACAGGTCGAGAGCAGCTGGGGATGGTGAGGCCATGCCTCTGCAGCAGCTGGCCCGTGACCTTCAGCAAGGCACTTCTCTGCCTTAGTTCCTCTTTAGCAGGCAGAGTGGTCCCACTCTGCGATCCCTGAGGTCCCTCCTGTGCTTCTATTGTGCCATCCCTTAGGTGACACTGGCTCGAATGCAGCCAGTTGGGCCCAAGGGACACCTTCAAACGCACCCCAATGTGTTCTCAAGCCGCTTGGCCCTGCTCCCACGAGCAGGGAGGATCTGAGGAGCTTGCATGGCTCTGGTTTTTGTTCAGCACGCAGAAGCTCTCTCCACCCCACCAAGCGGCTCGTTCCACCTTCCCTCTTCCCCCCACCAAGTGGCCAAGTGTGTGTGCTGGGACAATCACTGGCTTGCAGTGTGTCAGCTCGGAGATGGTCTCCTTGCGTGCACGCTCAGGGTGGACAAATAAACATTTCAGAGAAGCAATAGGAATTAAATCATTTCCTCCACAAACAAAACCCACCCACATGCTTCTTCATAAATCATGCCTCTGAAGTCCATGCTGATGAACAGTCACTAAATTGCATCTATTATAAAAACAACCCTTACTCCTTTCATGCCCTGACACTTAAAAATCAAAATATTTTCACACTCCATTGTACGAATAATGCCTTTGCAGAAGTAAGACCAATCGCTATTTCCCTGGAAAGATCCAGGGCCAGGGCGCTTTCCAAGAGATTTTCTTTGACTGTTCTTTGTGTCCTGGTGCACTGGGGGACACAGCCAGCCTGCCTGCATCTGGGGGACGCCGGCTGCTCACAGCAAGGCAATCCTGTCTTAAAGCCCACACGGAGCGTGCCCCTTCGCCCCGACCACCAAGTATTCCACAACATTCGATATGCCACGCTCACACAGCCATGCACACATGTAATTCCGGTGCCTGCATTTTGCAGGGAGGAAAAAAATAAATAAATAAGGCACGCTCTGCGATGAACCCGGCAGACCCGCCTGGGGCTCCACGGTTCCCAGGAGGCGAGCTTTGCAGACCTTCCTCCAGACCGGCCGGAATCCGCTGGCTTTTGCCTTGTCTTTATTTATTTCCTCCGTGCCTTTATTGGCCGGGCCCAAGAAGAATGGGAAAGCGTCCCCAGAAAGGAGGGCGAGGGCGCGGGAGAATAAAGGGCGGCGGGCGGCGGGCGGCGGGCGGCGGGCGCGGCTTACCTGGGGCGCACGAGGCCGGCCGCGCCAGCAGCAGCAGCCAGAGGCCGGGCAGCAGCAGCGCGGGGCGGCGGCGGGCGGAAGGCCCGCTCGGGCCCGGGAGCAGCGCGACCCCGGCGCGGGGCTGCCCCTCCATGGCCGCGCTCGCGTGGCCCGGCCCCCGGCTCGGCCGCCTGGCGGGGGGCGCGCTCGGCCCGGGCGGGCGGCGAGGCTGCGGCGGGGACGGGCCGCGCACCGGCGCGCAGGAGGCGGCAGGGGAGGCGGCGGGGGCCGGAACGCGGACCGGGGCCCCAGCCGCACGCCCGCCGCCGCCGCTCCGCCCCCGAGCCGCCCGCGCCGCCGCTGCCCGGCAACGCGCCTCCTCCGCGCCGCCCTCCGCCCTCGCGGCCCGCCCCCCGACGCGGCGCGGGGAGCACAGGCCGGGCCGCCCCGCGCGGGCGGCGGAGCCTCTCGGTGCGGGCAGCAGGTGTGCGCCCAGGCCGTCCCGGGCAGCCGGCGGCGGCGCGGACAAAGCACCGGGCGGCAGGAGACACGCGCGCCCCCGCCGCCCGCCCGCCCGGCCTCTGCTCCCCGCACACGCGCGGCCGCCCGGCCCCGGGCCGAATCGGGCCGCACCGGGCAGCACCGGGCCGCACCGGGCCGCCCCGCGCCTCCCTCGGAACGCCTGGCGCCGAATGCAGGCCGAGGCCGCCCCCGCGCGCTCAGCCCCGGGGCGGGGAGCAGCGCCCACGGGAGGGGAGCACAGCGTTTGGAGGTTAGAGTTCTCCGGGGAAACCGAGGAACGGAAAGGAGGCAGTTAACCCTTGGCGGGACCTACTGTGCGCCAGGCATCGGACTCTGAAGACGCCAGGTGTCGGGAAGGTCTTGGGACAAGCGGGACTGGCATTTGGGATGGTGGCATCCTGCTGGAAAGCTGGCGCCCCCAGCCACGGAGCTAAAGCTGTGCCTGGGGGACCCGAGCTGGTTGTCCAAAAATCTATGGTGGACAGTGGAAAATGTGGATCATCCACGCTGACCAAAGGGTCCAAGTTGCTGTTCAGTCGGTTCCCGGATAGGCCCAGCTGAGAAGCTGCCCAGCCTTGAGTGCCAACACAACTAGCTAAGCCAGAGAACCAGGAATAATTCCTCTTCAGAATAAGACCTATCAGTTTCGAGGAAAATGATTGAGAATAAAGGTTAAAGATAGCTTTTTTAATGTTTTTAATTGTTCTATGCTTTGTTATGTCAACCATAACAAAATAGCCCCTGTACTTAGCAATCTCTCCCCTTTCCACCCCCCCCCCAAACAGGGCTTTGCATACTTTGTCTCCAGCATGTACACTCCGGTAAATGCCTAAATGGGCACACTGATGTCGGAGCATGTTGGTCCCTGGATACAACGACCCTAGATCTGGGACCTCTTAATATTTTTTCTTTACTCTCAACTCCTTGCATAAACACCTCATTTTGCCCCCGCTTAGCGGGTCCTTTAGCTCATGCAGGGTAGAAATCAAACACAGCTAACAAAGAGAGGGTTAGAAAGAATCATTTATTGCATTGATTCGTACAGCAAGGTGGCTAGCCCCTTAGGCAGGGTGCCAAGGAAAGGTGACCACTCTTATAGACAGAGTAGCCAGGAGAGGTGGCTACCCCACAGGCAAAATAGCCAGGCAGCAAAGAGGCCACACCATAGATAGTGGAAAGGAAGTCAACAGATGGACATTTATAGTAGTGGATCAGAATTTTGCGTACTTATAGGTTACATAGCAATATCTGTGATTGTACAGCAATCTTGGTGCTCCTGCACCATCTTACACAGGGTCAAAAACGTGTCTAAGTAGTTAGATCGCAGGTTGGAGACCAGCCTCAGCAGTGTAGTGAGACTCTCAGCAACCTAGTGAGACCCTGTTTCAAAATAAAAAATGAAAGCCAGGCGTGGTGGCGCACGCTTGTAATCCCAGTACTTGGGAGGCTGAGACAGGAGGATTGCAAGTTTGAGGACAGCCTCAGCAACTAGTGAGGCCCTCCACAACTTAGAGAGACCTTGTTTCAAAATAAAGAATAAAAAATAGGGCTGGAGGTATAGCCCGGAGGTAGAATGCCCCTGGGTTCAATCTGGTACCACAAAAGAAATAATAATAATAATAAATAATAAAATAAGGCCAGGGGTGTAGCTCAGAGAAAGAATGCCCCTGGGCTCAATCCCCAGTACCACAAAAAAACAAAAGATGAAAAAGGGCTGGGGGTGTAGCTCAGAGAGAGAATGCCCCTGGATTCCATCCCCTGGCCTCAGACTCCAGTAAGTTCCCATTTGCACTTAGATCGCAGGGTATTGGAGAAAGGAGCCCCCCTCACCATTCTCAGCCAACTCAGGGACAATGAAATGTTTGCAACAGCTGGGCGTGGTGGCACATGCCTGTAATCCCAGTACTTGGGAGGCTGAGACAGGAGGATCACAGGTTCGCGGCCAGCCTCAGCAACTTATGAGGCCCTCCACAACGTAGTGAGACCCTGTTTCAAAATAAAGAATAAAATAGGGCTGGGGGTATAGCTTGGAGGCAGAATGCCCCTGGGTTCCATCCCCAGTACCACAAAAAAGAAAAAGAAAACAGAAACTTAAGTGTGATAGAGGAGAGGGAGGCTGGGGCAGAACAAGAAAGACTAACTATGGGGCTAAAGGGTCCAGACTTATTTTTTAAGCAATGAAGTGTCAGTAAAGATCTTTTTGAGATATTATTAGAACTAAGTGCAAGAAATGTTACTATATTAACATTAACAATATACAGGATGATCTGGAGAGAAATAAGCCTGAGAGTGGGCAAACCGGCCCTAACACTGCACGCAGGGATTATGAAGGAGCCTCACATCACCACCATGAGAGACACAAAGCTTTTAAAAACGTGATTAGAGTCATTTGTGCAAGGGTATGGGGAAAGAGCCGCTTGCAAATTCTACTGGCGAGAGTATAATTGGTATGGCCATTCTGGAGGACAATTTGGCCTTATCTATCAGAATTTTAAATTAGTTCACTATTTGGCCCAGAACGTCCACTTCAAAATGCCTCTGCTTTATCTTTTCTCTTCCTTTCTTTTTTAAGTCAGGTTTAATTCGGCCAGATAAATTCAGTCAGGCAACACAATCAGAAAAAAATTCACCTTTTAAAAGTGTCCAATGAGCCGGGTGTGGTGGCGCATGCTTGTAATCCCAGAACATGGGAGGTTGAGACAGGAGGATCGGTGGTTTGCAGCCAGCCTCAGCTACTTAGTGAAGCCTCTGCAACTTAGTGACACCCTGTTTCAAAATAAAGAATAAAAAATAGGGCCGGGGGTGGAGCTCGGAGGTAGAATACCCCTGGGTTCAATCCCCAGTACCGCAAAAGTAAATAAATAAAGTATTCAATGAGTTTTAAAAGATCCATGAAATCCTATAACCAACACCACATCCAAGATATAGAACATTTCCATTGTCGTAAAAGTTCCTTTAAGTCATGCATGGTGGTGCACACCTGTCATCACAGCTACTTGGGAGGATGAGGCAGGAGGATCACAAGATTGAGACCAGCCTGAGCAATTTAACAAGATCTGCCTCAAAACAAAAAATTAAAAGGTCTGGGGATGTAGCTCAGTGGCAAAGCACTTTCCTAATATGCAGAAAAGCTCTGGGTTAAATTCCCAGTACTGCCAAAAAGTAAAGTTCCTTTGTACTTGCTTGCCCTCTATCCCACCCCCCAGCCCCCACTGTTCCTGACAACCACTGATCTGATTTGTTTCTACATCTTTGCTTTTTCAAGAATATTATATAAATGGAATTGTATACTGTAGAGCTTTTTGAATCTGGTTTCTTTTGCTTAATAATAATGTCTTAGATTTGTTTTGTTTTGTTTTGTTTTTGCAGTACTGGGGATTGAACCCAGGGGCATTCTACCTCCAAGTTACACCTCCAGCCCTATTTTTTATTCTTTAATTTGAGACAGGGTCTCGCTAAGTTGCGGAGGCCTCACTAAGTAGCTGAGGCTGGTCGCGAACCCGGATCCTCCAGTCTCAGTCTCCCAAGTACTGGGATTACAAGCGTGCGCCACCACGCCCGGCTTATAATGTCTTAGATGTATACATCTAAGCTGATACATGTATCTATATTGCTTAGTAGTATTCCCTTGAATGGATATACCACAATTTGTTTACCCACTTCAGCAGTTGAGGGACACTTGAGTTGTTCCCAGGTTTTTGGCTATTATGAATAATGCTGCTAAAACTGTTTGTTTCCAGTTTTTTGTGTGAACCTGTTTTCATTTCTCTTGGGTGAACACGTAGGAGCAGAATGGCCAGGTTGTATTCCCACTAGCAATGTCTGTAAGTCATAGTCGTTCTACTTCTTTGTTAGCATTTGGTTTTGTTAGTCCTTTTTTTTTGCGGTACTGGGGATTGAACCCAGGGGCATTCTGCCTCCAAGCTATACCCACAGCCCTATTTTTTTCTTATTCTTTATTTTAAAACAGGGTCTCACTAAGTTGCAGAGGGCCTCACTAAGTAGCCGAGGCTGGCCGCGAACCTGGATCCTCCTGTCTCAGCCTCCCAAGTACTGGGATTACAAGCGTGCGCCACCACGCCCAGCCAATTTGTTTTTGTATTGGGGATTGAATCCAGGGGCATTCTACCTCTGAGTTATACCCCTAGCCCTTTATTATTTTTTGTTTTTAAATAGGATCTTACTAAGTTGCTGAGGCTGGCCTCAAACCTACAATGTGTGTGTGTGTGTGTGTGTGTGTGTGTGTGTGTGTGTGTGTGGTGTATGTGTGTTTTGGTACTGGTGATTGAACCTAGGGGCATTCTACCTCTGAGCTACACCCCAGTCCTTACTTTTTATTTTAATTTTTTTTATACTTTATTTTGAAACCGGGTCTCACGAAGTTGCAGAGGGCCTCACTAAGTAGAGAGAGTGAGACAGGGAGAGAGAGAGAGAGAGAGTGCTGAGGCTGGCCGCGAACCCGGATCCTCCGGTCTCTGCCTCCCAAAGTACTGGGATTACAAGCGTGCGCCACCACGCCCGGCTTCTTATTTTTTATTTTGAAACAGAGTCTCATTAAGTTATTGGGCACTGACCTCAAACCTGTGGTCCTCCTTTTTCAGCCTCCCAAGTACTGAAATTACAGGAATGCACCACCACTCCTGGCTTGTCTATATAGTCTTGATACAAATCTTTTATTAGATATGTGTTTACAAATATTTTCTCCTGTTTCATAACTTATCTTTTCATTCATTGTGTGTGTGTGTGTGGGTGTATTGGGGATTGAACCCAGGGGTGCTCTACCGCTGAGCTCCATCCTTGGCCCTTTTTAGTTTTTACTTTGAGGTAGGATCTTGCTAAGTTGTCCAGGCTGGCCTTGAACTTGCGATCCTCTTGCCTCAGTCTCCCAAATTGCTGGTATTACAGGTGTGCACCATCACACCTGGCTGTCTTTTAATTCTTTGAATGATATATTTCAAAAGAAAAAGTTTGTTTGTTCATTTGTTTGTTTGTTTGTTTGTTTGTTTTGTGGTACTGGGGATTGAACCCAGGAGCATTCTACCTCCGAGCTACACCCCAGTCCTATTTTATTTGTTATTTTGAAACAGGGTCTTGGTGGGTTGATGAGAGTCTCACTACTTGCTCAGGCTGTCCTCAAACCTGTGATCCTCCTGCCTCAGCCTCCCAAGTACTAGGATTACAGGCATGCACCACCACGCCCAGCTAAGAAGTTTTTTTAACTTTGATAAAAACCAATTATTTATATATTTCTTTTCTTTTCTTTTTGGCTCATGTTTTTTGTGTCCTGAGAAATTTGCTCCGGAGAGGCTGGATCCGGAGGAGAGATGCAGTGTGGAGTGGAGTCCTAGACATGTGGGCTGGGGTGTCTGGACAGGCACCCAGGGAGCTCTGTTGGCGAGCACTGGTGAGGAGGAGCTGGGCCTTGGGAGGTGGCCAGAGGGCCCCAGATACAGATGTGGACGTCATCTGCACCTGGTTACCTGCCAGAGATGTGAGAGTGTATCACCGCACCTAGAAAGAGAAGAGACCAGGAAAGAAAGAGGACCCAGGAGAGGCCTGAGAAAGGCCTGCATTTTGGAAAAGCTGAAGAGAAGACAATAAAAAGGCAGAGAAGGATTCAGAGAGAAAGCAGGAGCATTGTGCAAATGTGATGTCACCACGAGCCTGGGAAGAAGGGTTAGAAATGAAGGGGACAGTCAACGTCAGGGTCAAGAGGACTGAGACCTCTTTGGACTGAAGGATCTAGTCGTTGAAAGGAGATTTCCTCTCTGTACCTGGCTTATTTCACTTAGCGTTATGTCTCCAGGTTTATCCGTGGTGTCATAGAAGACAGGGTTTTCTTCTTTTTATGGCTGAATAGTATCCTTTCTTTTTTTTTTTTTTTTTTGCGGTACCGGGGATTGAACCCAGGGGCGTTCTACCTCCACGCTACACCCCAAGCCCTATTTTTTTATAGTTTATTTTGAAACCGAGTCTCACGAAGTTGCGGAGAACCTCATTAGGTAGAGATAGACAGGGAGAGAGAGAGAGAGAGAGAGAGAGAAAGCTGAGGTTGGCCGCGAACCCAGATCCTCCGGTCTCTGCCTCCCAAAGTACTGGGATTACAAGCGTGCGCCACCACGCCTGGCAATAGTATCCATTTTTTTTTTTTTTTTTTTTTTGCGGTACCGGGGATTGAACGCAGGGGCGTTCTACCTCCGCGCCACGTCCCCGGCCCTATTTTTTCTATGCTTTATTTTTTGAAACCGGGTCTCACGAAGTTGCGGAGGGCCTCGCTAGGTAGAGAGAGAGAGAGAGAGAGAGAGAGAGAGAGAGGAGAGAGGAGAGAGGAGAGAGAGAGAGATTGATCGCACGCGCATGCGCGCTGAGGCTGGCCGCGAACCCGGATCCTCCGGTCT